>BACB01000603.1:0-111368 GCA_000338015.2 Ganoderma multipileum BCRC 37180
AGGAACGGCTTATCCACCCTGGTTGAAACTGGTGGCTCACGGCTGGCTCACCCGGAATAATGTGTACATCGATGCACCGCGTCGAGCACCGGCCATGCTTGCACTCTGGCAACCTAGGCCTTCTTCCTCGAGACGAACTTTAAATAATTGTAGAGGACTCCGTACGCAGCAATACGACCCGGTGCGACTCGGTGCTCCATCCCCATCGGTGCTGTGGATGACTCCAACACAACGCTAGTGCTTTGATGCATGCGGATTGCAAGTTGGCGGACGACGCGTCAGATCACCTTCTTCCATGGAGGCTCGAGCTCCTCAGCTTCAGTGACTTCAGCACCAGTAATCCCCGGGTCCTGGAACAAGAACGTTGGGAAGCGATAACTTGGTTCACCGAAGGACTTTGCATGATCAGTCGCAGCGGAAGAAGAGCCAATGCGTATTACAACTGTATAGTTTCTGGGATAGAATATATTAATCAATAGATAAATAGCGTCCGTATACCACAAGGAGTAACCATGTTCAAAACACAGTTTCCGCGACCTTCTTCCAGATAGCCTGAGGTCGGTTGACGCTAAAACGATGGTGAGTCGTCCATGCAACAGGAAAATAGAAGGGGAAAGGCTCACATGTCAGCGGTCAGAGGAAGATTGACGTCCGCCTGGTGGTTCTGCCATTCTGTCCAGTATAATTCAACATCAACGACGGCGAGTAATAACATTTGCACATGCTGGTACGTACCCTCGGGCTCATTCTTGTTGTCGATGCCGAAGCCGAGGCGGAAGGTGAGGCCTTGCACGGAGTTGGTGAGGAAGTCGGGCGGCGCGAGCGAGTTGTTCTTCAGCTGCGCCGTCTTGACCTGCGAGTCGATCGTCGTGAAGTCGGTCGACTGCCCGCCCACCGTGCCACAGTACTGCTGGGGGACCGTCTTCTTCCCTCCAACGACAACCGTCTTTGCGCCCTCCAGCTTCGCCATCGTGATCTGCACTCCCCTCCTTTGAATACGAAACTAGGATGCACGGAAGCCTGCGGCACGCACCGAGAAGATTGAGCACGAGCTCGCACACCGCCCATTCCCGATAATCGCGACCTTCTTCGCGTCGAACAGCGGCGTGTCGGGCGGGGTGACCGCGAACGGCTGGCACTCCTGCCCCAGCTTTTGCGAGAACGCGTCCGCGCGCCCGTTGATCGTCCGCTTCACAGGCGGCTGTAGCCAGTTGTAGTTCGGCGGCATCGCCGTGTTGTTCGCGAACGCCCACGCGCTCGACGTGTAGAGGTCGAGGTACCCGAGCGGGTCCGCTTTCGGGTCCGAGGCCGCTTGCGCGATGAGCTGCGCGAGCGGGCCTGCGCGAGCCTCTGTGTAGAGTCCGGCCTGCGGCTCCGTCGTGGACTTGCGGCCTGCGATGGCGCGGTGGAGCCACTATGAGCCCGAGAAGATTGCTTTTCAGCTTTATGTCCTAGAATGAGAACCGCAGAGGGCGGAAACGGGACGCACGTGAGCAAGGCATATGTAACCCCCGCCGTTGTTTGAGATGTCCACAATGAGCTGCGTCGCGTTTGCCGTCTTGAGGCTCTGCAGGCCGTCCATGAGCGTGTTCTCCATGTTGTACACCGAGTTCCCCGAGAAGCTGCCCAGCGCGAGCACGCCGGTCTTTGTCTTGCCGTCGTCGAGCAGGAAGAACTGCGCGTCGTCCGCGCTGGCGTTCAGCGCGCCTGTTGGCTGGAGGTCGGGCGGGAGCACGGCGTCGGAGAGCGGGGAGGTGTCGAGCATGACGTCCAGCAGCTCATGGCTCTTCGCCCCTAGTCCCGCCGACAGCGCGGACGGCATCGGCGCCTGGCGGAACTTATTCGCGGGGTTCACGCGCAGCTCGCGCTTCGCTGCTGAGGACGAGGACGAGGAGTCGTACAAGTCTACGCCGTTCGTGACGGCCCGCGCGACGCAGTTCTTCGCGCGGAAGGAGGCGGTGTCGTTGAAGCGCACGCCCTTGCTACCGACGAACCTCGAGCGATACGGAATCTGGGTGGGGTCATGAGTATGTCAAGGATGGTAAGGGTAAGGGACGAATGGCAGGACGCGTACGGTGACGGTCTCGACCTTGGTGCAGTTGACGCGCTGGATCGTGAGGTCCACCGAGTCGGACAGAGGGAGGGACTGCTGGGCGAAATTGCCGAGGTTGTACGCCCATCCGATAGAGTAGCTCGAGAAGAATCTGAGCGTGAACGGGCTTCAGTTATGTCCTATGGCTGTCATAGGGCTGCTGAGCTGAAGAGACGCACCCATTCTGACGAGTACCAAAGCCCTGGAACGAGCCAGAGACCGCGGCGTTGGCGTCGACGGTCACCCACGGGTCACGGCCGTTGATTGCGATGACCTTCGCCCCAGAGAGCTGTCCGAGTCATTGAAACAGTTTAAGACCTGATTAGGCCATGTGAATTCGACAAGAGAGTGGTGGAGGACTCACTGATGCGAGCTGGCCTTTGAGATCGCCAGGAAGGGCATCCTGCCAGAACTGCACGGCGTCCTTGAACTGGGCGGTCGCGACATCGAAAGCCTCTGGAGCGATATGGATGGACTGCACGCCGTGCTCGTCCGTGAGGAGAACCAAAGGAGTGGGAAGGAAGTTCACAAAGAGCGCTTCACATGGAATCTCCGTCAATATTTGAAAGTTTTCGGGGAGGAAAAATGGTAACGCACAATCATAACAGTAGTTGGCGTACACGCAGTGGCCGTCGTTGAGACGCTTGAGCGTGCGCGAGATGTCGATGTGGAGGTCGTAGTCACTCGCATACTTCTGGTGCTGAATGCGCGCGAAGTCCTTGAGCACGTCCTCGTGGACGTCGCGCGTGAACGGCCACGGCGCGAGCTTCTGGTAGTTGACCGACGTGTGGAACGCGAGCGTCTTGTTCACGACATCGATGATCTGCGGCAGGAATTTGCACGGTCAGTCGTGCGTCGGGGAAATCCTCTCATTACGCCTGAGCACCTGATGATTCAGAGGAAGAAGCACTCACGTTTGCCCTGATGGTTTCATTGAAAGGGTACGACTTGTAACATGCGCGCACGTCCGCGGGAGCCACCCATGTCTGGTTGCCGCCAATCACGGTGCAAGGGTCTGCCGCACGCTGCTCGAGACCATGGCCTTCGACGAGGTTTGCGCTTGCAAACTTGACAGATGCGAGTACGGTGGAAAGGAGCGTAACGAAGTGGCCAGCAATCATCGTGACCTGGGTAAACACCACAAAGGTCTTGCGAGCGTGAGGTGCTGGAAGGCCACGAAAAAGCAGGAAGCAAGAAAGAAATGTCTTGTGTGTCCTCCATCATGTCCTTCATAAGTATCGTCGGTCTTCCGTCGCCCAGGAACACATCCGGCGACGCGCTGGGTGGGTGATGGGAATTGATCCGGACTACAGAGGCTGTGCCGTTTGGTGTATACATATGGTGCGACCGGCGACTTGGGTCCGACCGCGCGTCGACGTCCCTGCATGGGCTCTCTAACGGTTCCGAGTGTTTCACGGGGCCAGAACACAAGAGGAGAGAATAGTCGCCAACTGTCTGCTATACTGAGTTGACCGCGTCGAGCGATGGAGAGAAAGGAGACGCCATGTTCGTTGCGCGCCCGCTTTGCACTGACAAGTAACTGTATGGCAAATCTGTGGAGGTTTCGCGTCAGTTTTCTTCGAAGGGCTTTCCCCGCCGTGTGGGGAAGGACTTAGCACACAACGTGGCAAGATCGAAGACATTGGCACTTGGCACTATGTTCGTCATCACTCGCGTGGCCCGACTTGTGCTCAACAATCGCCAAGCTTTTCCTTGTCACCGTCCGTTTGTCGTTTGTTGCCGTCCGTGCATCGGCAGTGCTCACCAGCAATGGGTGAGATTCTAGAGTAGCTTATGCATAGATGGCACATCTAGAGAGGAAGATTTTGCGAGTACAACGAGAAGTTGGAATGGATGTCGAAAGGATGAGCGAGGATTGCTCCCTGTAAGTACTGTATCATGTATGGTTCTCGCCATCACACAGACCGGCAATGACCGGCCGGGTGACCGCTGTAATCGGCCCGACTTGCCAGGTTCAACTGCCTTCGGCAGATAACTTAGCTGGAACACTCATTCATGCATAAGGCACAGCGCCGACAAGCGGCAACGCCCGATACCGACGTTCGAGAGTGGGGACATGTTTGTGTGGCCGGTGATGGATGGTAGCATTATGTGGAACGATGTACAAGTACAGGTTGGTGGGCAGTCCTAAGTTAAAGCGGGAATGGAGTGCGGAGGGGTGAAGTCGACTTTATCAGACGTTTCTCGACTACGGGCATTTAAGGGCCTGTTCGGCAAAAATGTGAGATGTGGAGGCACCAGTGCTTCATCACGTGCCGTACGACGGGAAAAAGCAGAAGTTGGGGTCGGAAATTCCGTTATTTCCGGAACTACTGGCGCTGGTTCGCTCCCCTTGCTGGTAAGAATGCTAGGGTGTGTATACCCTCCCTGATACCAGCTGAGGCAAGATTTGCAAGGGAATACCAAGTAAAATCGATTGCGATTGTATAAGATGGGTGCGCGCCAGGTTGCACCAATAGTGCTCGGTTGGTGCCGCTCGCGGGCGGCCAGTAGGTGTCCACGGAGCGCAGGGGGTGCGCGAGCGGCGCGCGAAGTGCGCCCATGCCGTCCAAGCAGCGTGAGGTGCGCGGACGACACGCGTAGTACCCCTCAAGCCATCTTTGCAAGCTGAACGTTATCCTGTTGAAGCACGCTCCATAGGCTGCTTTCGGTACATAGAACAACAATTGTGCGGACAGACTGGCGCTAACTTCCATCGAACCAGCGCTATTCCAATCTGAACGCATTATGTCTCGGCAAAATCTCCAATTTCCCGGACGACAACTTATGACTACATCTTTACTATATAAGGCGAGAGGCACCGGTGCCTCCACAACTGACATTTTTGCCGAACAGGCCCTAAGACATTGGTGCATGCGACGGAGGCAATGACGGAGAAGATCTCTTCATAAATGAGAACAATCAACAAGAATGGACGCAGGAAACCCGCAAAAAGAGCCAGAGACGACAAGCATGATAGCGTAGGTCCATAACGAACAGCAGCAAGAGCGGACGAAGAGGAAGAGACCGACAGTAAATCGCAAGACAAAAGGGGTCCCCGAGGGTGGCGTGCGAATATGACGCAAAAGTCACGTTTTTCACGTGCAGCAACCAGATCCGTGGATTCGATCCATCCCAAAGACCCTCTACCTGTCGGTATCGGGAATTTATGCAAGTACAATCCAATCGCGAACGAGTCCAAGAATCATCCAGCACCACGAATCAAAAACTCAGAACCTCACAGAGCCAATAGAAGAACGGAAACCGTAAAGAAGACGGACACAAGTGCCAACTCCCGAGCGGCACCGAGGCACCACTTTGCCGCACGGTTTAACTTAGCTGCGCCTGGTCCCACGAGCGACACGAACCCCATGCGCGGCGGATCGAACGACGGGTGGCTAAAGTTCCCGTAGTAGAAGACGACGAGGTTGCTCCGCAGGAACGGCTGTCCGAGGCTCCAGCTGAACAGCGACCCGTTGCTCGGCGCCGGTATGTCGACGACGTTCGCGACGCACGTCGACGAGTCGCTCTGCGCGACGAAATCGCTTGTGTCGATCGCGAACGGCTTCCCGCCGATCTGGAAGGTGAGGTTGTGCGGGGCACCGCAGGGGAGCGTCGGCGCGGACTTCGAGTTGGACGAGAACGCGGGCGAGACGGTGCTCAGGACGTTCTTCACAACGTCTGCAGGTCCGCCGAGAGCGACCGCGTTCTGACCATGAGCGCCGCATCATGAGTTACGAGACTTGATAAATGAGAAGAATGGCGACTGTACTTACGGTATCGACGACAGCGGAGAGGCTCGGTTGCTTGATCCCCGGCGCAGGCTGCTGTTTGGAGTCGGGCAACTGTTGGCCATCCAGAAACACGCCGTCGATGTTGACCTCCCAGTTGCTGACAAACAACCATAAGCCAGTAAGTTAGATTCTCTGAAAAACGAACAAGAACATTTACTTAGGATATATCTCATTGGGTGCAAACGACGGGGGAGATGGGCCGTCGTTCTCGGCATCGTAGAGCCTCACGGGCACCCAAGTAACACTCGAGTTGTCGACCCCATCCGGAAGGCGGCCGATGGTCAGTTGTCCCGTGCCGGGTATCCCATTGCGATCCCCATGTAGGCTGATCTGTGGAAACGGGAAATAATAAGATGTCCGTACGCCACTAGTCCTGAAATGGACATACGGAGAACATGGGCTGGTCAATGACTCCGTTCAGCGCAAGTCTAGGTATGAAGGCGCCAAGATTCGCTATCTGTTTCAAGTAGTCGTCCGTCGTGATATTGTTCGCATCGAGGTTCAGCTGGCGATGCAAACGACGTCAGTAACGCGGCGCTCGTTGCACAGCGCGCCTTCGGCCACGTACAAGTTCCATCATTGCGTAAAACTGCACATAACTGAGTTCGACAAAGAGGAGATCAGCATGATATGGGGACGCAGTCGCAACAGCACAAGATCCGCACCTGCCTTGGGACGGGAATGCCAGTCCCAGCACACCCGCCGTCCCGTTCCATACCACATTGCTGGTGGCATTGTCCACGGCACCGACCGTCTGGTTCTGCATCGTCAATCCTCCAATCGCGACGGTGTCACGTCCAACCTGGCCCGTCGGAAGGTCGGGTCCGTCGTCAACGCCAAGTAGAAACGGGATCTCCGAGGTGTTGACTGGCGTGAATGAAGTACCCTTATCATAGAGCGCGCCGTTGTATGCGTGGCAGACGGCGCTGTCGCAGGCGGTGGTGAATGCGTACAAGTCCCCCGTGGAGGTTGCTTGGTTTTATCAGTCCAGCGTGAGCGGATTGTCGTGGTATGCCGGCGAGAGTGGGCTCACAGAGGCTGAGATTGACTGTAGACTTCCCTACAGTGACAGGCACTGTATACAGACTGCCCAGTGGATGATACTATCAGCGCATATATATTGCCGTCGTAAGGGAAGACGAGACCCACCTATCTGAGATATCGTTCAACCCAACTTGTCCACCCGACGACTTGCGGCGAACTAGAGGAAGGACGAGTCCCCCATTAGGACCAGATGAACGACTGCCCAGTTGCGCGGTTAAACCGAGAGAGGGAAGTGATGCTATGAGCGCAAGAGCAAGAACGCGGCGGGAAAGGAATATCATGTTGAGACTCGTCGCAGAGAGGGCGGGCTCGATGATGCTGGCATTTTATGTCTACCACGGAGCTTGAAGTCGTGGCCAACATGCCCGAGGGCGCGTCGCCAAGAGATGTCGCCGACGACGCTCATACCTCAAGCTCTGCTGGTGTGTGCATGTTTTCTCTCGAATACACTGCCCTTACTCCCACACGACATCGGACATCATTATGTGGTCTGTGAGTGCAATTGAGACCCCGTCCAAGGTAAGAATCAGGATAGGGGAGACAGCGGCGCACCCATCTTCACGGATGAATTTGAATGGACCCAGGTGGTTGGCACGTACAGCCATAACCAGCGCATCGTGCGATTCTGGTGTCGTCTGGAATTCGAAGACAGGCTACACGGTGCGCTCATAGACATCGCTTTGGCTTCCATGAGCTTCTTGATGGTCTCGCCGCCGGGCGCCCAACACAACCTCCTAGAGATCATTCAGAGTAAGCGTTGCTATGGACATCGTGACCTGGCGTCAGCATGCACCGAAAGAATACAATATTGAGAATGAACGCACCGTATGCATCGATTCCATGGCCATGGGTTCTCGTTTGCGAAGAGGGCTTTCGGGGAGGGCATAGAGACGAGTACAAGCCCAGAGCGACAAAATGGTCATAGAGAATTCGAAGACAGTCACGGTGGTGACCGTGGATTAAGGCTCCAACCATTTACTTTACGTTTACACGAAATCGTAAAGTAAACAGAAATAGTAAGTAAATGTTTACTAAACGGTTTATATACAGTAAACAAATGGTTCCTTACCGGAAGTCGAGGATCTTTGTAAAACCGGTTCAGAAGAACTTATTGCAACTCTCCGCACTGTATATACCAATTCCCTAAAGCTCCAGCGAGTCAGGGTTAGTTGTATGCTCAAGGGCGCTGACTTCGATCCCCAACTCGACCACTTGGTACTGCAGGCGCTAACCTATTTGGTAAGCGCCGGCAGGGTCTGCCCCACCCGAGTGGTGGACGGACCGCCGAGGCCAACATATGGTGCAAGCCTCGAATTGCACCTCAACACCACGGTACTCCATCCTCTATGTAGCTCATATATATGGTGTTAGTCTGCTTTATTTCACCGTTGGGGGGAACCATTTATTTACTCTATAAAAACTGTTTAGGGCCATTTACGGAATGCCAGTAAAATAAAGTGAAACAGTAAATATAAACAACCGTTTATAAAGGGTAAATAAACTAAAAGGTTGGAGCCTTACCGTGGATGGCAGGAGCGGCCGAGACGCTCACAGTATGCCAAACGCCCGGGCCGGTCTCACCTGACGTAGTGCTGGCAAGCGAGACCAGTTTGTGGCGTTTGGAGGCTTGTAGCTTGAGCTTGAAGTCTGCCATCTCGCATTGCATGGACGTAGCGTTTGTACGGTACTGCAAGCGTTCCCAATAACAATGTCATGCATTGTTACTCGAAACATCTGATACACTCTACGGAAATCGGAGAACGAGAGGCTGCCACTGAAGTGGATACCAATTCTATCATCATGAACCGTCTAGAGTCAAACCGGTTTGACCGAACCACGGGACTCCGGAGACCGCGGGCAGGCTATGTACGACCCATCAGTTTAAGAGTCGTAGGTGCTGATGACCTGCGTGAAGGTATCGCCGAGCGAGCTCTGTAGTAACCGTCAGCACCAGACTTGTGGTGGTTATCGCAAACAAACGGCCACGTACAAACTGCGCGTTCGCGGGGTCCGCCTGGGTAGGGATGAGACCGATGAGGGCGAAGGCGAAAGTCTGAAAAAATTCGTTGTCAGCATTTTGTCTCGAGGACCATCTCTTCCATGAGTGGGGGGGAGTCTTACGTCGATGACAGCCTCCAAGCTACGCAAAGCCGCAGCGATAGGGGCCGTGAAGCCGAACATGGCCGCGAGGGACTGTTTTTTTTTCAGAAAGAAAACCGATAGGATGAAGATCAGTTCAATATTGGAAGGTTAGCGGCAAACAACACGCACGTGCTTTCCGATGACGAGGTTGAGAAGAGCCCTGTGTGCCATGCGGCATAGTAGTAAGTATACAAAATATATTGACGAGGAAAGGTTGGAGAACTCACTGGTGGACCTGGACGAAAGTGGTCAAGACGTCCACCACGGAAACAGCCGCATCGTTGGAGTAGGCCGGGGTGGAAGGCTGCCATTTCTTCGGTGAGCTGCACACACAACAGACTGAATCCACATCGTCTGTCGGTACTGACCGAGAACTCGGCGTTGAAGGTGTTCACCGCCGACGTGATGTTGCTGAACCCGTCAGCGATGATCTGTGACAGAAGTCAGAAAAAACAGACTATCGAGATGATACGAAGAAGACGTACAAAGCCCTGGGTGGGGAAGTTGATCGCGTTCAAACCGGTGACCGCGGTGTCGAGGTTGCGAGAGGCAGTGATGAACGATTGAACCGCACTGATGACCTGGTCGGAAGTCTGAGCCATGGTCCCAACGACGCCGAGGAGGACAACAAAGGTCGCGGTGAGGAAGGTGCTGAAGAACTTCATTGCGATGAAGGTTGAGTGTTTGTAGAAGCTGGTAAGGCTGTCTCTGAGGGATGTGAAGTGTTGGAAGTGGGATGGAGGATGAAGGCCAGAACAGTAGGGATTTTTATACTACGATCCCCCTAGCTTGCACATGCACTGTCACACAAACAGACCGCACGTAAGCGGAACATTGTCAATAAAGAAAATACGCGTTCGCGGCCAGGACTTACGACCTGCGTTCGGTGAAATGATGCGCGACACAGGTGCGAGGCTCATTTCGACGAAACGAAGTTTTTATTCGGGGACGTCGGCAACCATTCGTGCGTTCTGCGGCCGCTTTCGTGGCATTCAGTATGAAGTGATTCAAGTCAAGTGGAGAACTACTTACTCTCACTTGCAATGATGGGACGCGTTTACCATAGATGCCTAGAGACGTGTCAGTGAGCGCCCCGTCACCAGGATGACGGCAGTGGACGCCACGGCAGCTTGGAAGCAGTGGACCCTCTGCACCCGCACCCTACATGCCGTTGCTCTGAACGTCCTGAATTTCTAAGGGTTCAATGTTCGGGGCTTATGCCGGTCTCTTCGGGGATGTGGTTGAGAAAGGAAATGCGAGCGGCGGCCTTCAAGCGAGCGCTCCCAAAGAGCTTCGTCGACGGAACAAATGCCACAGCATATCCTGCAAAACTTCCAAGCATGTCAATAACTGACATCCACGTATCCCGAGGAATGGAAATTTAAACTACCCACGATGGAAAAAAGGGTAGCGAGTACATCACACGAAGTACGTAGGAGGAACGCTGTCACTGGAAACGAGGGCTAGGACTTCCGTAAAATGGCAGTATCATTCTAGGAACAGTCTGTTCGCCATTAGTATCGTAATTTGGAGATCACATTTGAAATACTCACCTAGTGCTACCATCTGGTTCGAATCGATTCCGAAGGCACCCTGCGGAGCCTCAGAGGGAACGATTCCCTTATGACGAAACGAACGTCAGGTAAGCGAAGACCAACAGCCGAGAACCCCGTTCTTTTACCACACATCCGTTCCCGAAAGGACATCTTACTAGTCCACGTAGATGGCTGCTGCGAAGATGCCCATAACACTAGCCGGATGGTGTCAGGACACAGAAAGGGGCAGTACTCTTCATCAGGTATACAAAATCATAGCAAGTCCTACGGGGACTAGAATGAGCCACATGCGACGCTCGACCCCAGCCCCGCTCCGACGCGCACCACTGCTCGACCGTCCTCCCGCTAGCGACATGAACCCTATCCGCGGTGGCTCTGTACTTGGGTGCGTCAGGCTACCATAGTCGAACGCTACTAGGTTGCTCCTCAGGAACGCCGAACCGAGCCGCCAGCTGTACAGCGACCAGTTCGACCTTAGGGAGTCGATGGCCTCGACGCTCGCCCTGCACCCACGTCTATTGCCGGTTGGAACCTGAAGCAAGTCCTGTGAAGCAACGGGGAAGAGCTTGCCTCCGATCTGGAAGGAGAGGGTGTGCGAGAAGTTGCAGGTGGGGGTGCGCGAAGTTGCGTCGAGGATCGCGCCGATGGCGTCTTTGGGTCCGCCTATGGCGGTCGCAGTCTAACAATGTAGACGCATGCAATAAGTTGTAGTGCACATTGAGGTCCCGACTGGCTTGGGCAAGCGAATCAATATGAATACTCACTGAGTCTACTACAGCGGTTATCTTGGATAACTGGGAGGATCGGGGCAAGGCTTTGCCATCGAGAAAGACGCCATCCACTTCTACCTCCCAATTACTATCCATCACATCCATTAGCGCGGCGACCTTATGAAGCGATATAAACGTACATCGGTAGGGTTCCATTCTCGTAGAGGCGCACGGGCAACCACGTTAGACTGGAGCTATCGACATTGTTGGGTAGGCTGCCGATCGTGAGCAGACCAGACCCGGCGCTGCCAGAGAAGTTACGATCAAAGGTGAGCTAAAGCAAAGTCAGTTGAGGTACGACCTGGATCGGCGAACGGCGGACCCACCGAGAAGATAGCTTCGTTGATACCCCCATAGTTGAATAAGGAAGGCACAATTGGGCCGTAAGCATATAACCTATCGAGGATACTTGCCACAGTGTCCGACGTATCTGTGCCATTATTGTCTCGAGCTTCGAGCGCGCCAGTGCCGAACACAGTGGAGAAATTACCGGGGACAGAATAAGATGGCGATGAAGTTGCACCAAGAAGAGCAGTTTTGCTATGGGACGTCAAATGTGGTCAGGAAGCGAAGCCACGAAAAGTAAAATCATGCACCTAGTTAAAGGAAAACCCAAGCCCAAAATGCCGGCGCTCCCGTTGAAAAGACCGCTTCTGTTGAAACTGTCGACAGCAGCCAAAGTCTGGTTTGGTAGGAATAAGCCGCCGATAGCGACCGAATCTTGGCCAATGATAGAGCTTGCATCCGCGCCGTAGAACAGCTGCGTTGGTCTATTGTCGAAGGGCGTAAAGAACTTGCCGGGGTCATATAAGGTGTGTTCGAAGTCTTTACACGACTGAGTCTGGCAACTAGTTGAGACGGCCACGAAATCACCCAGCTGTGTTGCTGTATGACAAACCACAATAAGAGAACAGGCCAGACGAACAGCGAGATTGCGCACAAACAACAAAGGAGATCTCGGAGTTCCCGACTGTAGCCTGAGCTGAGTAAATGCTACTCGTTTCGGGATACTCAGTACGTGGTTACCAGATACGGCGAAAGGGGATGTGAACTCACCCGTTCTCACCACCTCCGAGACCAATAGCGACCCCGATGGTATCTCGACGCAACATTTTCGAGAACACGGGCCCGCCCGAAGGAGAATCTTTGCCTTTACATGAAGCACCTACGACAGTGAAAACTGCCAGGGTGGAAAGGACAGAAGGCCAGGTGAGAGAGTGCGTGGTGACAGAAAACCGCGACATCAACGCTTTGCTCCTCGTTCGCTGACGGTTGTACTTGTACTCGCTGTGAAAGCGGGACAATGAAGTCTACGGCTCGCATAGTCTTTAGAATTCGAGATATATGCAGAAGACTAAAAAGTTCCGCCAGGCGCTGCATTTAGCTGTGGTGATAAATTGGCAGCAGGGATGGAAGTCGAAGGGGCTGTGCGAAGCGCCGTCCCCTCCATTACCTCCGTAGGGCCGAAATACACCGGTCTTCGGAGGGCTCTCCTCGGAGACACCCAACCAGAGACACAGGAAATCCGGCCGGATCATGTCGGGCGATTTCCACAATCCTGGTGAAACGAACATAGACAGCGCGTGAGACATACAAACAACTTCGGGTGGAGGTCACGGGACTTACACTACTTTCAGTCCAGTAGTTGAGGAGGTACTCCGTCGAGTACGGTCTGGACACAAAAACTTATAGGTTTTCGGGAAGTATGGAGCGATAATCACGCATGCGCCTCGAGGTATGGAAGGGAACGAAAGGAAAGCAGGGGCATTCCGAGGCCAGAGGCTATATTCAAGGGTTGCCGCTAGCCGTTGACGTTAGCCGCTATCCAACAGAGCGGCCCGGTGGGCAGAAGGGTTCAAGTTCAACTCGCATACGGCGGTATACCTCCAACCCCGGATGGTACGCAAAAATGATGATGACCGTCCAGGGAAGTATGGCCGTCGAACAATTTTAGAGATGCCACATGCCAAAAGGGTAAGCTTGGGAAACACTCGTTGCGACGCCGCGATGCCACAGTGGAGAAATATCTTCACAAGGTATATCTGAGAGGGAATACTGGCTGGGTTCAAATCGGGGAACCCGAAGGAGGACAGACTCACCTATACAAGGGCGAGCCGTCACCTAACTCGGTAAAAGCGTCTGCCTTATCGGCGGTGATACCTTCGCGCTCGCATTGCGCGATCTTACTTCTATTAAGGCCGCGAAGCCTGAACATAGAGAGCGCAGACAGTATGATGCTGGATGAAGCGCAAAGTCAGCATTTTTCGGCGCATTCAAGAGAACATTGCACTCAGCACGGACAGCATAAAAAAGCTTGCGATACACGCTGCATGGCCGGGAAGATACCGAGGGCTGTCCTGCTGCCGATAAATGAAGGACGCGATGATCCTGAATGTGTCGCCTCGTTAGCCAGTGTCCTTTTGGAGCCGTATGAGTGCTACGTGGAGACACTTACCCTGCAAGATTTCCGAAGCCAATAACGAAACCGATTGCAACCGCCCTCTTCGTCTCTCCCGCAAAGTTTCCTCCCGTCCACGCAACCACCGTCGAGACGCTGGGAAAAAGACCGGCCGCGGCGACGACGCTCCCGGCGTATTGCACCACCGGGGTCCTCGTTGCAATGAGCATGGCGTACCCAACAATCGCTACGCTAGATCCCGCAATAATGAACGGTCCTCGTATACGTTTCTTATCCGAGAGGTAGGATACGACGAGGGTGAGAATGCAGCCCGTTGCATTTGGTGGAACGGAGAGCAGCTGTGCATGGGTGGAAGAGTAGCCGAGTGCATTGATGATCGTTGGCAGGAAGACGGTGAAAGACACTGCTGGGATCGCACCGCTGGGCACGGATATCAGCAAGAAAACACAACGACTTCGTGATGAACTTACAAGAAGAATAGGCCAGTAAAAATGTACGTTTGAGGATCCCGTAGAGCTTGGACGATGAATTTGCACTTGAACTGTTTGGAGCCTCCGGCACTATCATGCCTGAGGGTCTCGAGAAGCCAAGTCCTCTCGGCGTTGGTGAGAAACGTTGCATTCTCGGGGTACTGGGAATAAACGTGCGTCGAGGATATTTAAGCAGAGTCGGAAGTTAGAGCCACTAACGTCATGCATGCAAAAATAGAATATAGTCGCGACAAATACTGTCACTAAACAAAACGTCAGTAGTGACCATTATATGCGGCCGTTTCAGCCACTCCATAATACATACGGAGGCCCTCGAGTAGGAACTGGGACGAGATTATCAGCATAATGCAACCACCGACGACACGAGCAACTTACGATCCAAGACCACCCCGTCAAGCCGCCAATCCTGATCAAAGCTCAGTTCTCGACCCAAACCATCCAGTCAGGAAAGCCGCACCCATTCATCTTCTCAATAGCATAAGCTAACAGGCCTCCAAATGCGCCAGCGAGGGACACGCCGGAGTACATGATCCCGATTCTCTTCGCCTGGGCAGACTTCGGGTACCACGCGCAAAGATAATACGTCAACCCGGGGAGTAGACCAGACTTTTCGCCACAGCAGTGAGCGAGGAACGTTGATCAAGAAAAAAGATAGCCCACCTCGGCCGCTCCTAGGAATACACGCGCACTATCACAACCGGGGTAAGTCACTTTGCGGAAGGAATCGCGCGCGTCAACACACTCACGTCATTAGTCCCCCGAAGCTCCGCACAAATGCCATCGAGACGACGATAGATCCCCAGACGAACATGATGATAGGAACTATAACGCGGATTCGGAATGATAAGACCTTTCGTCTGATCGGAGGAAATCCACTTACGCCATCGTGAGGGGCCAATCCTCTTCAATGCGATATTCCTACGCGATTGCGAATGAGACTGACTGGGTAGCGGGGAGGATACGCAGCCTGTGCCACTCACGAGGGCACCTCTAGAAGGCTGTAGGGGATCTGTACAACACATTTATCAGAAGGAAGTCCGCAACAACGGTGGCCGCGGAGGTCGTACGACAGCGATTGCAACGCAAAGATTGAACTGGACACCAGTGAGGTGTATGTCTGCGCCCAGACCAGCTACCTTCGCATTGCCTGCAACGACCGAAGACCCTAGTCAGATGGAGGATAGTGCGAGTCCAGCGTATTGTCCGACGTACCGATGTTCGCGCGATCGCTAGTGAAGAGTGCGTTCAATTATCGCATCGGGGGAGCCAGGTGGGTCACTTACAGGAAGCACAGCAAATACAAAATGAATACAAGCGGGACCAGACGCAAGTCAAGCTTCCGGAGCACCTTCCGGGAATCCACAGGGACCACAGAGGCGCTAACGACATCACTGTTAGTCGACAGTTTCTCGTGATCAGTGAAGGAGGACATAGTTGGGGTGGGACCATGGAGGAAGAGTGAGGGTCCTGTGCGGCTCATCTCACTTATCTATGCTCAGTCCCTTCCTTGTTCCCATGAGCTGGCCATTATGGGTCATAGAAGGCGACTAGACGGCTTGCCGGTCAGACGCCACGCTAAGGGAAGTGTGTCCCTCTGACCAGACCAACATGCCCGTGAAGCGAACAGTCTTCTTGAATGCTGGAACCTGGGTCGTAATGGGCGGCCGGCGGTCATCACCGTTCCATTCAATCCCCGGCTGGAAATAAGCGACACAACGTTGAGCATATGCTTCTGCGTCCCCTGTAGAAGGTGGATGGATTCGATGACTTACGGTTCAGTCACTCGGCCGCTCGTCCTTTGCAGGCGCTCCTTATGAGACCTGAACAAGCGCCAACCTCATGCAACCTTTCTGGTATTCCATCCGGGATGAGATCCGGGAATACGAATACGCTGTGAACTGCGTGCGTATGTTCAGTGTACGGAACCCAGACGCGATCAATCCGAGTTAGGGACTCACCTCTGTGCGAGAATAGGAGCCCAAGAAGCAGGCTCCTGTCGAACGTTATGTCAACAGTAGTCACGCCCCGGGTCCGACTGAAGAATGGCCCACCCTGCCGCCTGCAGATTACACGCAGCATGCGACTTCTCACAGTCTGTCACTATCTGTCGATGAGTATCAGCTGGGTAGACTGATGAAGAAATGGCATGACTCACCCAAAGCAAATCTGTGGCAAAACGAGGGTCGTGAGTCGCGTACAACTTACCTTCGACAGCTCGTTATCTTCTGAGTCGCCCACGCGAAAGAGCTGGAATGGCTAAAACTACAGATAATGCTGAGATATTTACTGCGAAAAGTCAACAAATATGCGAGTGGTATGTATGAATGTGGACACAATGTGTGTTCCAGGTCACCCTCTCCCAGGTCCGCCCAGGGATGGGTCTCCGATCTCCAATAAATATCAATGCGCTTCAGTCCGTGTTCCCCAAAGCTCCGTCTACAGCGCTCGCGGCTCCGCGTACGCACATCAGCAACTAGCATTCCGAGCAATGCAAGACGCGGATCATGGTAGCGCGCGATCCTTGCCCTTCGGTGGGGGACTCGACACCCTGACACTAAGATCGGGGGAGCTCGCTATCGCCGCGGAGGTGAATGAGGGTAGTCGACGCGTGCCGTTAAGCCCTAGGGGAGACATTCGGGATGATGCCTGTGTCGGCGTCGCGGGAAGAGACCCATTTTGTCGCGAGGGCGAGCGGGGAGGTGGCGGCAGCCCACTTTCGCCGGATGAGGCCTCTGTGAGCAGGAACTCGACCCATAGACGGGAGAAAGACTAGACAAGGACTTGGGTCAGCGGCATTTCACGTAAGGGTATGGAGAGGTGCAACGAACCTCCGTCTCGTCTGTCTTCTGGAGCTCTACAGGCTTGACGGCTGGAGAGGATGTGGCAGATCGTCCCCATACGGATCCGCCGGAAGGGGATTGGGACGATACGCTACGCTGCAGGCCGGCCTTCTCTCGTTCATCGTCGGTCCATTGGAGGATAGTTGACAGTAAAGACAGCATCTCGAAGCGTTTGGAGTCGGCACGGGGCGTAGTCAAGAACGAAAGTAGGACGTTAGTGACTAGACGTCTATCGACGTTGGTATCCGAGGAGGAGCGTCGTAGCCGACGTAGGGCTTCCATAAGGTGCTCATTCATGATGACAGCTGCGTATAAAAATCTCTCAGGGAGCGCGCATGGAAAGCTGATTAAATTCACGACGCACCTTCTTGTCGTAGCTTGCCAACCAGAACACTCTTCTCCTTCACTTCCTTCTCCAGTTCCTGAGCGCGTGAGTTGTTCATCGAATTCTCTTCGAGTTGAAGCTCCGCGTTCAAGGCACGACTCTTGAACTCTGCTAGCGACTGGGTGACCTGTATTAATTGGGTCTCGTATTCCTTGACCGCTTGCTTAAGGTCATGATCCTTGGCTGCAAAAACATAAGTTGTATGCGCAAGAATACCATCGGGTTGCACGCACAGGTTTGGAAGTCTTCCAGCACTGACTGCAAGTTGACACACTTCTCCCTTTCAACCTCCAGATTCGTCTCCGCGTGTCGCTTTGCCTCCCGTTCGATCTCCACGTCTCTTCTAAGCAAGTCCGCAGTTGTGCGTGCTTCATCTGCATCAACGTGCTCCTGAAGCGCCTTCTGCTCCCACTCGTCCCGCTCTATTCGACACTGTTCTAGCTCCGCCTGCAGCTCCCTCAACTCCCGTTCGCGGAGGAACGTCTCCTGGGAGCTGTCGTGTAACGCGCGGCTGCGCATGGTCTCGAGCTCCCTGGACGCGCGCTCTGCCTCCTCATTAGACGCGATCAGCTCTGACCTGAGTGTCTCGACGGTGGCGGCAAGGTCATCGTTCTGCGTCGTCAGCTGCTGCACAAGCTGCTCCTGACGGTCGAGTTCTTCCTATGCATCCGCTGATGAGGACATGGGTCCACACCGAGACTGGGGGACGGAGGTACGTACGGCGTCCTGCTGCAGCTTGTTCCCGAGTGTGGTCCGCATCGTCGTCAGCTTCGCAAGCAGGTTGCGGTACTGCGTCGCGAGAGCATCCTTCTCCTCCCGCGTCCGCTGCAGCTCCTGCTCGAGGCGTTGTACTGGGTCCAAGTCTTCGGCGTCGCCGTTTTGGTGAGTCTGGGACACATCCTTCTCGGTCTTGAGGCCATTCAGTGGTGGAGGCGACCCAAGGATGCGTTCCCTTTCGAGAGACTTCCGCGACATCGAATCATCGTTGCTGGCGACGTCGGAGGCCGGAGAGGAGGACATGGAGCGGGTATGAGAGGCGTTTGGCGTTGCAGTGCGCGCACTTTCGGCGACAAGTGGCCTGCCAGCGGTATTCCTTTATCAGTTAACCCCCCTTATCAGCGCCAGATAACCCAGCCAGCCCCTAACCCCACCCTTCAAATATCCAGATCTACCCACTCGATCCACACCAAACAGAGACAAGGTTTTCCAAAATTGTGGGGACACGCCTTGGCCACGTACTTCGCCCACGTCGGCACCAGTATGAAGAGATTGGATTCTGTTGCCAGCCTCGAGGATGAGGTCAAGTAAGTAACATGGTCTACAACTGTCCATTCGCCCATAAAGCGGCTTTAAAGCAGGAAATATGGCAATATGTCAAATTCGACAACCCTTCTCCGCTGGGCGGACCCGCGTGCTTGGCGTCCATCAAGCGTCAACACCCGAGCGGCCGCAGGTTCAGCAAATGCCGTCAACCCTCGTCGATAGCTCTCAACGGCGCACGTTCTGAGCTGGACGCTACCTCACGACACTCTTCACGACCCTACGAGTCTTGTGAGCATAGTCATGCCTACTACGCCCATCAACATTTCGTTCTGATCTCGTCCCATGGCCGTAGCACCCTGGAATAGTCCAGCGGCATTGACAAGGCAATCTCCTCAACCATGGGTCGAGGTCAGTTGCCACACCCATTGACACTGACGCCGCTTCAACCTCGCTAACATCTGCCCCTCGCGCTCAGGACTCAACGAACCACCCACAAGTCCCAATGATCTCACCGCAATACCTGCTGGTCCCGGCACTGAAGTACATGACCCCACGAAACACAAACGGAAGCAGACGTTGCTGAGCTTGTTGGAAGCACTGGCGGAGTTGAGTAAGGATGAAGAACTGGATGGAAACGGTGCGTCTTCCACAAAGTCTGGCAGTTCTTCATATCCGAGATTCCTGTGCGTCAAGGAGTCTTCTTTCCCCCGCTTTCTCCTTCCTGCGTCAAGATTGTGCAAGGCACTATGACTCAGTCGAGGTTCATTCCCTCGGATGGCTGCCGTTGGCGCGTCGTGCAGCGTTCGCATGGGTATTGAGGAACAGAAGTCGTAGCGCAATCACCCAGATGCTCTACAACGCTCAAAGAGGGAGCAGATCAGTCGCGTCAGCACAGTTCCGAGTGTTCCGACGCAAAGTTAAGCGTAGGTGACGGACCCTAGGAAGGAGAGCTGAAGACCTACCCCGTACTTTCAGACGAACGTTACAATTGCGCGCCCAGCTGTTAATTAAGATGAGCCTGAACTGTAACTAATCCAAGTTTTATAGCGGGCCTGCTGCAACAACCGAGCTTCGAAGATGATCATGATGTCCGTGAGTACTTGCTACTGCCCATACTCTTGCATTTAGTCTTACAGTCCCGCTTCCTACAGCGACTGTTGATGAGCACCTGCAGAAGGTCGGTGCAGACGCGTTCAATAAGTTTCAGCGGCGGGTTATGAACCTCGATAAGGAGGTGCGCTCATTTCCCAACTCGCGGGTTATGAAGCCTTGGGTTCATGGCGTCCTCAGCTCCGGAACTTTGCAAACGCCGCTCGCCAATTAGGAAGCTCCGTAGGCATCCTATCATCTTCCTACCATCTCCGTGGCCGTTTAGCGCAACTCCTCTACCTTTTCCGCGAAAACGCCGCCGATCTGTTCCCGCGAAAAGTCTCGCGTCAGTCACGGGAGTCCCTGACGAACCCTCAACTAGCGCAATACCGCAAAAGAGTGCGAGATCGAGCACCGCCGCACGTCCATAACCCCATCGTGATGGAGAAACTGGACCCTGAAGACTTCCCAGATCAACTCCAGATGTTTGCACATGACGTTACGACGTTCCTGGACTGCTTGAACGAATTTCCCGAGTTTACGGACGAGGCGGTCAATGCCGCTGTGTTGTCATTAGAAGGCGACTTGAAGGTATGTATCCCAGTCCTCTTTCAGAGCACGAGTGATAACCGCGACATGATAGTATTGGGCTTCGTCATTGAGACAATACGAGAAGGAGTTCAAGTTCCCAGCGGTACAGCGCTACTTGCACGACCTGAGCGGCGAGATGGGCGAGCACATAGACAACATCACCGCCTCGTTGTCGGTATTCATAGAGATCGGTTTGTCTTTAAAAGCCAATCTTGCACTATCGTTTCGAAAATTAACCTCAGTCCCCGTGAAACAGGCGTTCCTACAATTCGTTTCGCGCAGAAGCACGCCAGCCAAAACCTCCTCAATCTCAGTACCGTAGCGACCTTCTTCTCGGCCGTTACCGCCACGACAATGCAATTCTCATTCGACATGCACGACAATCCATTACAAAACGCCGTCAACTCGTTCTGGTTCACGTCCTTGGTGTTCAGTATCGGGGCCGCGGTGAACAGTCTGTTAGGTGTCACATGGAAACAGGCGATGTAGTACGTCTTCTTTTCTCCATTGTTCATGACCGGCTTCTAACGCCCCTCTAGCCGCTCTCCGGGACACCGCGTCCCGTGGTGGGTGCTCATCTGGATCAAGCGGTCCCCGCTCGCCTTCCTCGTCCTCTCCGTCGCCTGCTTCTCCATTGGCCTCGTGCTCTTCGCCTACTCCTCCGGGCAGCACCAAGTCACCTGCACCCTCACTACCGTCTTTTCCGCCTGTAGCATCGTCGGCCTTACTGCCGTCTCCGCCTGGTTCGCGTCGGAGCGCTGGACCTTCTCGCGCCACAATGGCACCAAGTGGCTCGCGGACGTCCTCTCCGAGACCAAGGTCCGCGTCAAGTCCACTCGCGGCGTCAAATGGCTCATCTACGAGCCGCGCGAGGTCGCAAGAGATTGCTCGCGCTGGACAGCAGAACGCGTTCGCGTCCTGGGCGAGCGCGTCTCTGAGCTCAGCGCGCGCGCCGTCTCGCGCTTGAGCTTAGGGAGCGACGAGGAGAAGTTCGGCGATGCGGAGCGCGCGGTCACCCCTGGGACCGAATGCGCGAGCCCCGAGCCGATATCGCCCGTGACGCCATTCAGGCGTGTGGGGTCCGAGGCGGGCCCACTGCTGCCTATCGCTGAAGTGCGCGCGCCAACGGTGACGTCGTTCGACGGAGGCGAGGGCGGGGACGGCGCGAGCGTGATGAGCGACTCCCCTGTGGGCCTGCCCGCTGTGTCGGTGGGGAAGGGCCGCTTTGCGAACGCGGTGCGCGCGGTGATCAAGATGCGCGCGGCATCGGCCGCGTTCCCGGTCGAGGGCCGCAAGCCGCGGCGGCAGCGGACGATGTCGTCGGATGGCAACGGGCGGGAGGCGGAGCCGATTGGGCTGCTGAAGAACTCGCGCGTCGGGACGCTCATGCCGAAGCTGCGGAGCCTGCAGACGACGCAGAGCTTCGAGGCGCATTCGGCGCTGGTGAGGCACCTGCAGTTCTCACCTAGTGGCAAGTTCCTCGCAACGTCCAGGTAAAGAGATTCATGTCTGCGCAGGGTGACGGATGGTTGCTGATAAGGGTTTGCAGTTGGGACCGGACCTCGGTAATCTTCAAAGTTGGCGTAAGTATCCCCACTAGTAATGCAGGCTCCCTCCATTCCAAACACGATCCCATCTCCATCCAGGAACAATTCACGTCCCATCGTATCCTCGCGCACCCGCAGGGCTTCGTCGGACAAGTGGCGTGGTCTCCGAGCGGCAATCTTCTGCTCACAAAGCTCGGGCGTGGTGTCAAGGTCTGGACGGAGGACGGCGTGTGCAAGAAGACGATTGATCGCCGCAGGAACGTCCAGTCCATTGCGTGGCTTCCGGGCGGTGAAGGTGAGTGGTCATCTGCATCAGCATTCTCAGGAATGCATACACTCCTTCGAGATCGGCGCTGAGCTAGCGCGTTTGATCGTCCAGGTTTCCTGTCGGTGGAAGGCAGCGACGTCACGAAGCTCGATCTGAATGGCACGGTCCATGCTACATACCACTTTGAGCGGTTAATTATACACGACGTTGCGATTACCCAAGACCAAGTACGCATGGTTTGTGTCGGCACTATGACAGCATCGATGGACGGCCTACATCCCAGCAAGTGCCGAGCGGAGAAGCAGATCCTAGGTGCGCAGCGATGTGAAGTAAGCGGTACGGTAGTAGACTGATCGGAACCCGAAAACGCAGTGTACAACATGGAAACGGAAAAGATCGAGAAGTGAGTAACCTCAAGATTAAGTGGCGTACTCGAGTACAAGCTGACATGGGTTTAGCCGTGTACCAGTGTTGCATGAGGTTCGTGACATCACCCTTGCCAGGAATGACCAGGTGGCTCTAGTCAGCTACGAGAATAAGGTAATACTGTTGTCCTTTTTGTACTGTTCGTCGTTGCTTATGTTAATGCGTTAGGCACCACCGCAACTTTGGAAACTCGACCCGATCAAGAAAAACGCTAGCTCGACGTCCACGGAAATACGCCTGTCATTGCGGCACACATACATGCCTAAAACACCAGTTGACTTTGCCGGGCCAAGTTATTTCGGCGGCAAGAACGATCAGCTAGTGTTATGCGCCGGAAAAGGTCTGTGCTCTGTTCCTAAACCTACACAGCCCGCTGACTTGCCTCTAGCCGGAGACGTCCATATATGGGACCGAGAATCCGGCACACTGCTACACCACATCCGTTCTCAAACCGTCGGCGGCGACCTGACCTGCATAGCCTGGAACCACGCCTGGGACACGTTCATGTTCGCAACCGGATCGCACGACGGCGCAGTCCGGATCTGGACGTCGCCCTCACCCAGCAACCTCCTTGCTTCGGAAGTCAACTCTGTCTTCGCCGCGAGTCGCGCGACCACTACCCCCAACAGCACGCCTGGCACAAACACTCCCAACCCATATGACGCTGACTACCGCTCGGACAGCCCTGTCGCCCAGCTGAACGGTGGTCCGCCAGACGGGCTTATGACGTCGAGTTCTCCAGGCACAGGTACTAGTACCCCCGGTATCCTGAACACTGGTCCTTCTGGCTCTGGCTCTGCTGCGAATTCGCTAGGAACGCTGCCACAAGCCCGCCCGTCGGTCGTCACTTTCAGCAGCCAGGTTTTTGGTAGCAGCTAAAGCTGACTCGGGCCCCGCGACTTCACTCAAGGGGTCATAGATTCATACCCCAGCATCATGACCTTAAGGACCCCGAACTTACATTCAGCCGTCAGTGCACCATGTTATGTGGATCCTTGGGATGTGCTACTTGAATAGCACATCCCTTCTTATCGCACCTGCTTTGCTTTCTTGCTTACGCTGGGACTTTGTATTACTATTATATACACGTATCTTGCACGGATTTCACGGTTAGACACGCTCTCCCACATCACGTCCCCGTACGATTACCCCACACGCATCGCGATACCTTGTTCCCCACGCCGCATCACTTAACACTCCGCATGTATATTTACAACCTTTAATGTCCACACTGCATCACGACCGTCCAGCACACCGCGGGAATCGATGGCGAGCTCATTATCAGCGTCCAGCGACGATCGTGACTCGGATGCGGCTTTCCGGCGTCGCAGTTGCTCATCTGCATACAATCCACGTTCATTGTCTCCACTGCTCTGTATTCGCCAACCACGACGACCATGGCAGCCGCACTAGGCATCACATCCACAGCAAAAACGTTCCGTGTCGCCGTAGTCGGCGTCGGTCTTGTGGGCGCCGAGCTCATCAGGCAGCTCCACGCCCTCCAACCAAGCCCCTTCCGTCTCGTCGCCCTCTCCTCCTCCAAGTCGCTCCTCTTCCACCCCGATGGCCTCCCCTTCCCCGCCCCCTCACAAACACAAACAGCGATAGCGGACTGGGACTGGAAAACAGAGCTCGCATCCTCCGGGCGCAAAGCCGACCTACAGTTCCTGCTGCGCGAGCTCGCGGCACTCGTGCGCCCCGGGCAGGAGGTCGTGCTCGTCGACAACACGTCCGCGCCCACCGTCGCCGCGCTCTACCCAGCGTTCCTCCGCCTGGGCGTGCACGTAGTGACCCCGAACAAGAAGGCGTTCTCGGGGGAGCAGGCGCTGTACGAGCAGATCCTCGCGGCGGGGCTCGAGGGCGGGGCGCGCTTCCTCAACGAAGCGACCGTCGGCGCGGGCTTGCCTGTTATCTCTACACTCAAGGACCTCATCGCAACCGGGGATCAGGTGCGTCTACTCTTACGTCGTTGCGGAATCGCGTATATGCGGTGTGTGGAGATGACGGTGGCGTGTACGAATACGAATGCTGATTGAGAGGGACGATTGGGGGTCTGCAGGTGACGAAGATTGAGGGCGTGTTCTCGGGGACAATGAGCTACATCTTCAACGAGTTCTCGACTGGCAAGGAGGGTGGACCGAGCTTCTCCTCGGTCGTGCGGGTCGCGCGGGAGAAGGGCTACACGGTGCGTTGTCTCTCGTTTCGCGTCTCCAACGCTTCTTGCGCTTCTCTTCCATTCCGCGGCCGCTTATCGCGCCCTGTTATCATGATCTAGGAGCCCCACCCAGCCGACGACCTCAACGGCGCAGACGTCGCGCGCAAGCTCACTATTCTCTCCCGCCTCATCCCCTCCCTGCGCTCCGCGCTCCCGGCCGGGTACGAGTCCGTGAGCACGAGATCGCTGATCCCCCCAGAGCTGGAAGGCGAAGCGTCTGGCGACGAGTTTATTCGACGCCTGCCGGAGTTCGACGCGCAGTTCGACAAGCTCCGTGCGGACGCGATCAGAGAAGGGCACGTCCTCCGCTACGCGGGCGTGGTGGACGTGGAGACTGGGACTATCAAGGCGGATCTGGAGAAGTGCGTCGCTCTTCACGTCGTCAATGCTTCGTGTTTTCTCATCCGCTGTACGTTTTTATCCTTGCCACCGCGCAAGATACCCGGTGACGCACCCGTTCGCTACCGCGCTTGGGGGCTCAGACAACATCATCATGTTCCATACGGCGCGGTACGGGGCGCGACCGCTGGTCGTGCAAGGAGCGGGTGCTGGGGCGGCGGTGACGGCGATGGGTGTAATGAGCGACCTGTTGAAGCTGGTCTGATGTGGTGGCGGCGGCTGAGTCTGCCTGGCCAGTGGCAGGCGAGCGTTGAACGTGTGTTTGAGAAGAAGTCAAATCGTACGTGTTGTAATCATTGCCCCCCCGCGTCCGCTGCTCGCGCGAACGTCTGTGAAAGTAGAGACGAAGTTGTGCCTATTTTGTCGAAATGCTCTCACTCCAGTGTTCTCTGATTTCATTCTGGTGGCATTGCTGCCGTGAAGTCGCCGGCGAGCACACTGCGCCGTCTGTGCTGGCTCTGGTTCCGCGGCCATGCGGCGAGGCTCGAGCCTGCGGGAGGGAGCCGGCCGCGGCAAAAGGCGAGACGAGGCAGCTTGGCGTGCTGTGCCTTGTGACACGCGAGACAGATGATGCATCCAATCCTGCAGGAGAAAGGCCGTCGCCGGACTCGGACGGGTGGACTAAGTATAAGTGAGACGACGGCGAGAACACCTCATCCGACGACCACCGCCTTACCGACGGCCCTCGACCGGACGACACGCGCACCCCTCCTCAGGCTTCCTGGGCCATAGCCAAGCCGCGCAGCGCGTAGAAAAAGGCAGGCCTTGCACGAGCCCCGCGAGCGGCTCCCCACGCTCGCGCCGCCGCCTGCCATCGCCTGATGTCATCGTGGCGCGCACTGGTCCTCCTCGAGCTCGCTCTCCCCGCACTCGTTTCCTCCTCCACTCTCTTCTCTCTCAACGCCGGCACAAGGGGCGGCGTCGTCTCGTTCGCGAAGACCTCCGGGATCCGTGCCCTCGATGGGAATGCCGTTGGGGGATCGGTCGGGCTGGGCGATGTCAACGATCTGTACGTCCTTCCCCGCTATCTAAGTTTGATCCGCTCCACCTCCACAACCACATCCTAATACGTCGGCAGCACCTACCTTGTCGCGGTGACAGTGGGCAACTCCACCGTCTCCCTCAACCTCGGTGAGTAAACCATCTTGAGATCAGAGCGGTCACAGTCGGGCGAGCTCGAGTGCTTGTCCAAAACGATTTTTCTGATGTGGTGGAATATAGACACTGGGTCTTCCGATCTGTGGGCTATATCGAACGCCTGCCAGACGGACACGTGCAAGATCTCCTCCGCACAACGTTATGCCGTTACGAAATCCTTCCAGCAGTCGCAGATAGGCTCCGTCGACCTCCTCTTCGGCGACTCTACGACCGGCACACATGCCTCGGGCCCCATCGCTCAAGATAATGTCGTCCTGGCGGGCTTGGCTGTACCTAACCAGACTTTGGCTGCTGTGAACGACACCAACAACGTCGCAGTGTCGAACGGCGGTGCTGGAATCCTTGGCCTCGGCTTTCCTGCACAAAGGTATTCTTTTTCATCTTTCCCCAATGGCCATGTTGCTCACTTCGCTCCCGGTAGCTTCGTTGGTCAAGCGGCGGTGACGTCAGTGGTAAGTCGACTGGAACGTGAGTATATGCGCTCTGAGCTTGACTATTTCCCCCGATGCAGTTTGGCAACACTCCCGGGACCGACAACTTTATTCGCCAATTCGTAAACTACGGACCTATTGTCCCACGACTAATACTTGCCGGTGTCCTGGATCAGCCACTCTTCACAGTACGTAAATATATGCGTTCATTCGAGGCTCTGCCACTCACCGTCTTTTGAAGATTACTCTTCAACGTGACCAGATTGACATTTCCGGCGCCGGCCAGCTAACTATCGGGCAACTCCCCGATGGTGTAGATAACTCAAGTTTGACCTGGGTCCCCGTCCGTCTCTACTCGACCTCGGAAGGAGGACTCAGTGCACCCTCGTTTGCTTCCGGGGAGACTTATCCTTTGTGAGTATGAGTTAGTGCATATACCATTCTATTTTATCGACGGAAGCTGGCATACAGGCGCTGGGAGATGCCACTAGACGGAGTCTACCTCGATGGCGAGAAACTCGCTGACACCACGCAGAAGGCGAACGGGATCAGCCAGCCCAGTCTCTCCGCTCTCATCGACACTGTATGTGATACCTCGTGTCCAGTCGCTGACCTCCATGGCTCAACTGATCCACGTGCAGGGCAACTCTCTCGTCCGCGGCCCGTCGGACGTAGTCAGCAGCGTCCTCTCCAAAGTCTCCACCACCTACGCCTCCAACTCCTCGCTCTCTCCCACCCTTCCCTGCACCTCCGCGCACCGCCTCGCGTTCCAGATCGGCGGCAAGCTCTTCCCCGTCGACCCGCGCGACTTCGTCACGCAGAACACCCCGCACGACGCAGCGACATGCGTCGCGAGCAGCATCGTCAGCACCGACCCCCCAAGCTCCGGCGCTTTGTTCAGCTGGAGCCTCGGGGACCCGTTCCTGAAGAGCAATCTCGTTGCATTCTACTACGGGAACCTCACGCATCCCTCCGCCGACCCGCCACGCATCGGGTTCTTGTCGCTGGTGCCGGACGACGCGGAGGAGCTCCTCCAGGCGAAGGTCGAGGAGGCGCAGGCGGACGGCGGGACGTTTGAGTGTGAGTGCTCTCTCTTTCTACTATTCAAGCTTCCGCTTGGCGTGACACTGACCGCATATATCGTACATGTGCAGCGACGACCGAAGCGGCTCCGACGAGCACCAGCGTCATCGAAGCGAGCAGCCCGCGGACGTGGAATCCCGCGCACGGTCTGCCAGGGGGCCTGGCCACCGCCTCGGCGGGCAGCTCGAACGCCGCATCTGCAGGGGTACGGGGCCTGTCGGGCGAGGGGGTGGTGGGTCGATGTTCTGCACTAGTGCTTCTGTCGTCATTGCTATCGTTGGCCCTGCTTTGATGGGATCCGTCTGCGCTGCATTTGCATTTGCATTTTTCTCTGCTTGCTTGGTTGTCCGTCGTTCAGCAATTGTATAACTACGCAATGGATCGGGTTTGCTCGGATATCATACACGCATTTTCTGTCTTCCGCATTGGCTTTGGTTTCGCACGGAGCATCCGGCGCGGGGATGTTTACGGGCGAGGTGCGTGTTGCTACATCCTTACAGCCTTGTGCAGTGATTAATGAATCCCAGGATGCCGCGCTCCGCATCCGGTCCTCCAACTCCTGTAGTGTTCTCTTCGTGACCGCCGGACGCTCAACCGTTCGACCTCGGCTCGGTCTCACGGTTCCGCGAAGCTCATCAGTGAAATGCATCTTCAAGTTATCCCAAGCGCGGCCGACTATGTGCCTTGACTCCGCTTTACGAGCGAGCGTTTTCAGTCCTGCGCTGATGGTTTGTGTTCCTGAGCGCGACGCTCTTCATGTTTCGCCGTGGCTATAGGATATAGTGGCTGTGTTCTGTTGTATCGATGCAGTATCCTGAGAAACTCCAAGGGGTATTATGTCGGTGCCGATGCTATAGCCCAGATGAGTTTGTGCTTCTGCTTGACGATATCGCATCTGTTTCCTTCAGTGCTGATCATGGAACTCGAACTCGACAGTCAATTGTCTTGCATGCATACGGCGACAGAGAATATCTGGGCTCTTTCTCGGCCGCCCTCGAGAAAGTGAGCATCGATAGTCCTTTTCCTAGTCTCCCGAGCCTCGACCTTGTAAGCGTGACACACAACGGTAGTTAAATGCGATTTCTCCCTGTGCAGCAGGTTCACACATGGCAGGTGTTCGGTATCGGTCGGTCATACTCAGCCGGCATTTGGCTCTCTCTCGGCCTACGCTCCGCGCGATGACACATACCCCACAGTCAACGTTGGCACTTCGAGCGTATGTCCCGAGCCCCTATATGCGCAGGCGATAGTGCGTCATAGCCACTGCTGCGGCCAGCCACGGCGAGGACAGGCGTTACTCAGCCCTCCGGCCTTCCAGCCTACAGGACTCCAGGCTTATAACACAAACACCTCGCCCAGGACAGTCGCTACTCTTCCCTCGACTTCCTAGCAACCAACCTCCCCAACCATGATCATTGACCGGCCTGAGAAACAGAACCCAGTTGCGGACCCAGCACCACATGAGGCGGAGAAGCTGTCGTACGTGCCTGGACTGGACGGGGAGGAGGCAGTCCCTGCGTACCCATACCCGCAAGGAAACATCGACTACGCACAAGAGAACGGCGTCGCCAACGCGGACCAGAAACCTCAGGTCCAACCCCTACCTCGGGCGTACACACGGCCACCCCCGTTGCCCGCGCGCACGCCGCAGAGCACCGTGTCCAGCGACGACGCCTACGTGCGCGACCCGCATAAGCTCGTCGCGTACCTCACCCCCTTCCCCAAGCCCCGCCTCCATACCACCCACGCCCGGCCGTATTCTCATTCTGACTCCTCGGAGGTCCCTGACCGCTTCCTCGTGTATACCCCGCCCCCTCCGCCCTTGACGAAGCCCGCGGAGGGTGAGAAGGAGGGAAAGCGGCACATGGTGCAGCGCAAGTGGCAGAAAGAGGTGCGCGAGGCGAAGACGAGTACGGCCAAGGGCGCGAGCTGGAAGGGCGTGAAGAGCAAGGCGACGCGCGGGATCGACTGGGCGATTGGGCGGACGACGACGAGTGGGCTGGATTTTTTGAACCGCGTAGGGGAGGATGATAAGGCGCCGAAGAAGGATAAGGATAAGGGTAAGAGCAAGGATCAGGACAAGGATCAGGACGAGCACGCGAAGGAGGAGGACGAGGCGCGAGCGCGGGCGCAGGGCGAGGAGGTCCAGGGTCCGGACGGCGTGACGGATGGCGAAGCGAACTCGAAGCCACAAGAGAAGGAGGCGGGGCTGACGGAGCTTGTGCTGGTCTACCCGTCGACGTTCCGCGACTCGCCCGAGGGGATGCGCAAGGAGTTCGTGGAGAGCATGATGCGCACCAAGTCGAAGGCGGAGAGGGACACCATCCTGGCCACGGGTCTCCTGCCCGTCGCGTTCGCGATCGACGTCCTCGCGATGGTCATCTGGCCGTTTGGCGGGCTTGTGGAGATCGACAGCGTGTGGGCCTATGCGTCGTTCCGCGGTGCGAAGGTCGCGCGCTCGACAACGAAGCGACTGGAGGCGTCGGAGGGGGCCGAGGAGCCGACAGACGAGGGTGCCAGCCAGACGGCCTCGGATGCAGCTGGGACGGGGGAGAATGCAAAGAAGTCGAAGAAAGGGAAGAAGCAAAAGCATCTGAAACTCACCTTCACGCCCTCGATGCGCGTCCAGACGCTAGCTCGATATCTCGCCGCGCGCTGTCACGACCGTGATCCACGCATGTTTCCGCCAGCGGGAGGAAGTCCGACCGAGACCGAGGTGTTGGAGGCCATTGGGTGGGCGCCGAGCCAGATAGGCGGGGAGAGGAAGAACTACCACGACGAACAGTGGGAGATATCGGAGTTGAAGGACGATTTCAGACAGGTAATGCAGAAGGGTGCGAGGGAGTGGGATAAGTGGTGTAAAGCGTTCGAGAAGAACCCGAGGAAAGCGTTGAAGAAATAGTTTTCTCGTTGATAATCGTGTCGTCCCGTTCTGTAGGTGATAGTTATGTGAGTAACTGCGGCTAACTTCCCTGTCTGCCAAGTGCGAGATGGCTGTACTTAATGGGAAACTAGTCACCTTCCCTTTCGAGAATGCCCTGGACGAGGAGTTCCCTATACTAAAAATGATCTCCAGTACATCTCTTTGTTATTTCGGAATGGTAGGACAAACCAGAATTGGTTAAGTCCTGGATAGCTACCCAGAACGTCCAAATGTAATATCCTCGCCACGAAACAGGAGATTCGGTCGTGGATCGAACATAAAAGTGAGGTTGGTGCCAGATATAGATTGTGGATACAAACTCGAGTTCGAGGCGTGGTACCGGTATGAGAGGGTCACAGCCCCGTGGTAGTCAAACCAATGGAGTGCCTCAGATACCCAACGAATCTTGCTTGGTCTCCACCTCGACGTCTTCGCCGTCCTGACCCAGGCGCGTGTGCATCGTGACGGTGGTCGCGTCGGTGCCAGTGCTCAGCGTAGCTCTGTTGAAAACCATATGCGAAGTCGAGGAACGGACGTCTCCATCAGCTAGGTGCGCGCCGTCCGTGAAGCCATGGTCGATGGGGGACCAGTCGCGGGCGACGATGACGACGATCAAGACCGGGTAGATAGCCTGCCATCCCCGCGCGCATAGTATACATCCAATGTCAGCTGAGGTCGTTCGCACTCGGTCGTCTGAATGCGACTGAGGCTCACCATGACGTGGATGAAGCACGCATACGTGTAGTCCGCGATAATCCGGAGTACCAGGCTCTGGTGCACGTCTGGGCCCGCAAAGAGCGCGGGGCTCGCCTCGTACGCGACAATGACGAGCTGTGTATAGTCCCACACAGCCCGGACATCAGCCCGGACTCCATATATGCGCGTGTTCACTCACAAGAAGGACAGAATAGATTGTCCCGGACTCGACGAGCAGCGCGAGCGCCTTGATCACCCGCGAGTTGGGACGACCACGGTCGAAAAGTTGGCGGAGGAGTTGCCAATGCGTCCTGAATTGGCCCGACGTCATCCATGTGGTCGGATCTCTGGCCGTGTAGCATGCCAAGTGGGTTACGCACCATGTTTTGTAGCCTATCAGCGCCGTGGCGAGCAGGTTGATCCCGAGGGACAGGCTGGCACATACATCGGCGAAGACTCCCGCCGGGAGGAGCATCTGTGGCTGTCGGCATGAGCGCGCGCAGTTGTGCACGCTCAGAAGATCCTTCAGTCCAAACACTGGCAGCGGGAGACTTGCTTAGGTTGCTTTGATTGATTGGGGGCTAACGAGAACCGAGCGCGAGATGTGTGGCAAAACGTACCGGATGTGAGCACAATGAGCAGGGGACCAGTGCAGTACACGATCCAGTGCCTCCACAGTGCACAAACGCGCCACCACACGATACTGTCACCGATGACGACCTACAACACCGCATGTACATGTGACGGATGAGCTGCAGCTTCGCGATACGAGAAGGACTTGTCACCTACGTTGGTGACAAGGGCGACGGTCATCATCCACGACTGTTTGAGGACGCCACTTTCGAATGCCTCGACCTCTGCATCTGTATATGCGTTCGAAAAGAGGCCCGCTTGCGCTTGCGCCACAAGTCCGCTGACGCTCCTGACGTGGCTCACCAGAGCGGCCATGTAGAGGGTCGATGATCCGTACAACAGCAAGGTGCTCGGCAGGAGCACCCTTACGGGTGTGTGGGATAGCCCTTTGCGTCTACACAGAGAGTAATCGAGTTGAGCAGCAAGCACGCAGGAAGTGCGTGCGGTATCGTACATCAGAAAGATAACTGCGAGGATCACGAGGAACGTTAAGACCCCTTTGAACCGTCCTAATGTGAGATGTGAAATCGACTTTAATGCAGGTAATGTAGTGACGCACCAAAGAGGGCACTCGACAAGCCGACATCGAGGGCGATGTAAGACAGGTCGGCCGAATAGTATAGTGTAGCGTTTAGTGCAAGATCATTTATCTCCACCAGTCGCAGCAAGGAAGCTGTGGCGCGAACGGCAGACATATCGAGCATAGGACCTGTAGCATAGAGGATGGAAGTTGAGGCAGGTGCGGACGCAGTGAGGGGAGCAGCTATAGCCACCTGAACTCGTGCATGCTTTGACGTTTCAAGACGTCGTACGGGGATCCGTGGAAAACCGGGGCGATGGACGGGCCTGTGCCGAAACTCTACTTTCAATAGCACAGCGGCATGAGTGCTTAACCTTTCCGGCGGCCGGACAACCTGCTACGCAATACCGATGTTTGGGCATAGAAAGTCGTCTTCCTGAGACCTTGACGCGGCATAGATAAGCGTGGAATGTCTAAATGGACAAGCATCCTCAATTACCAGGTTTTCCTCGTTTGCATGCAAGGTGAGATCCCCAGAGTCTGGTGAAGAAGTTGAAGGACACCATTCAGATGAATGGATTGAACCTTGGTGCTTAAACCCCCAGGAGGCTCACGATGCGCTCTCGGTGCCTAGAAGATGGGAAAGATTCACCGGGGAGATAGAGGAAGGACAGGAACATGGAAGCCTCACCGGGTTTACCATCCGCACGACCGCAGAACTTCGGTGGCAATTTCCCTGTAGCTTCCGGTCGGCCTGTCTCCGGCTGACAGATGATGTTTGTGGGAGGGATGATAATGCGGAGGGTCGCAGCCGCCGGCCACTCGCACGAGGGGATGCTTCACTGGCCGGCGTTCGTGGTCAGCATGGTGCGGACGAAGTAGAAGATGAAGAAAGGTACCATCCTGGCAGGCAGCCTTTTCCCGGTCGCGTGTGCGATGGACATCCTCACGATGCTTGCCTGGCCTTTCGGCGGGCTCGTGGAAATCAACATCGTGTGGGGATATGCCATTTTTCTAAGGGTCTCAGTTGCGCGCTATCGGTTTGAGAGGTCTGAGGGAGGTGCGAAGTGGGCAGACGAGAGTGCCATCACCAAGACGGCGAAGGCGATTTGCGAATGTTTCGGCTGGCGGTCGAGAAGTCCGACAGAGACCGAGGTGCCGGAGGTCATTCTGTGGACACCAAGAGGTTGGAAGGGGCATAGTTAATAGAGATAATAGTATGACGTATGGGGGGTGAAGAAGTATTTGGCAGATCACGCAGAGGGACGTGACTCAGAAGGAGTGGGATAAGTGGTGCCAGTGCCAGGGAGGATTCGGGGAAAGCATTGAGGAAGTAGCTCTTCATGCGGCTCGCGATAGCGAATTAAGTCCGAACACGTAATGTTTGCGGATTCCGGTTGTCCAAGGATGGTGATTACTATCTATCGGCCATTTCAGCATGTCTCATCTCTTCATCGATTCCTGCAGGACGTACCTCCTGGAAGACGTACCTCGATAAACTTTGTTCCTGGGTCACCGATTCAGGAAATTGATTTGCAATGCCATCGTCGGGAAACAAACATATCACGGAACAGCTTTGGTTGCAAGAGTGAATTCGGAAGGCAGCCGAACGAGTTCGGGTTGAGAGGGCTCTGAGGTTGCACCATCAACTTGGACTCGGAAGCGCTGAAGGTCGAGCTTCGGATACATCGGCCCGAATATGTTTGGGGGTAAGCGTGGCGCCCGCTGAGTGCTTTCGTTCTGATTTTCTTTCTTCCACCCAACTTCTACCGCTTGTCGCGTATATATCCTTCAGAGGCAGCTCGACATATCGCATCATCTCCAGCTTTCCGGTCTGAATCGTTAAGCGTGGCTCGGGATGGCACGAGCCCACTCGCAGTCCTCCACTCACCCCAGGCTGAAGCCCACGATGATCCGGTCCTTGCATGGCTGGCAAAGGCGGCGGCTAGGACTACTTCCAGTCTGTCAACCAACGGGGTGCAGGTGCTCCTCATCGACTAGCGGTGTAACGGTGGATTTGTTGGGGACGATCGATAGGTGCGTCTCATCTGCAGAATTTGACTGTCGCGGTTCTCATCCACAAGGATCTTAGACATGTGGCATCCCATACGGAGATTGCGTGGACTGCTTAGGACGCCGGTCTCCGCTCGTTAGAACCGGTACGGTAATCCGCCTCATAAAGCAGCGTTTGCTCCACCCCCTACCTCTACAATCAAACTTCAACGTGCGCGTTGCGTCCTTCACTTTAGGAATTATGCATGTAAAGGTGTGTCTCGTTCCACGAGCTGCAGTTAACGTTTTCATCCGATCGTAGGGATTCGCTAACGCCGGCCACCTGGGCGACAGCTCACACACGGCCTGCTACTATTGAATACACGCGCCTCTCTCTCGGAACGCGCAGAGGGAAAAGATAAGCAACGCGAAGCCGTGCTGATGTCGCCCGGCTCCCCATCGGCGGTTCTACCCCAACCATGTCCTCGACAACTATGGACGAGAAAGCAGTCTCTGTTGACGTGACGATGGACTGCTCCGCCCGACCCATTAATCCCAAGAAGGTGCTATGGAAGCTCGACTTGCGTTTGCTTCCGACTGCGGGTGCCTTGTTCTTTTTATGCTCTCTGTAAGTTCCCGCAATGCTGCCGTCTCTGCTAACTGCGAGATCTAACCACGTTCTTCTGCAGCGATCGCACTAACATCGGTACGATCTTCCCTTCGACGCCCTACTTCCTACTCATCATGAGGTGTAGGCAATGCTAAGATAGCCGGTTTGGTCGCCGACTTGCACCTCACCGGTGTTCAGTTCAACTTGTGCGTCGCGATCTTACTGGTATGCTTTTGTCTACCCTTGTTGTCAGCCCTGTGACATATTCACTGTGCAGATTCCCTACGGCCTCCTGGACGTGCCTTCGTGAGTAACAGGAGTCCTCTCTTGCATTTAGGTCTCCTCAGTGGTGGATTAGGAACATCGCATTGAAGAAATTTGGCCCCTCGCGGTGGCGTGAGCATATTACGTGCAGTCGAGGGGCAGCATTGGCTGATCCTCGACGTAGTTCCTCTCACCATGTTCCTCTGGGGATGCATCATGGTCTCGATGTCCTTCGTGAAAAACTTCGGGGACCTAATGGCGTAAGTCCGCTTGCATTTGCCGCGCGCCATGGTACTCAATACTTCTCGTGGCAGCGCGCGCGTATTTCTTGGAGCGGTTGAGGTGCTTTTCTGTGGCTTTGTTTGATATCTTTCGGGGCGCTCACCATCGCGAGGACGAGAAGGCCGGCATGCTCCCTGGAATAACTTACTACCTATCCACGTGGTATCCCAAAACGGCCCTGGCCAGGAGAATCGGAATTGTTTACTCGGCCTCAACCCTTGCTAATGCCTTCGGAGGGCTCTTAGCCTTTGCTATTGAGAAGATGAACGGGTGCGGTCTCTTCTCCCGCTCTCGTAGTGTTAGCTCAATGTTTGAGGTACGACAGGATCGGCGGATTGGCCGGCTGGTCGTGGATCGTAGGTCCTTCGTATTCCATGTAGAGATCGTCTCCTGATTTCCCATTCCAGTTCCTACTTGAAGGCCTATGTATGTGCGGTCAGGTATCTGGAGTACCCGTACAAAATTGACGGGTTTGTCCAGTGACCGTCTCGGTCGCCACGGTCCTCTATTTCTGCATGCATGATGTCAGTCTTTTCCATCTATCGAGCCTGTAAGAATTAGCTTGACACGCATTCTTCCCCAGAACCCCGAAGCCGCGACATTTCTCGCTGACGCAGAGAGGGACTGGCTTCTCGAGACGATCAGAAGCGACAACCACGGGCTTTCAAAGCACTTCAAGCGCGAATACGTGTTCCAAGCTCTGCGGGACCCCCAGGCGTACATCTTTGCTGCGATCTTCCTCCTGTAAGTTTGACCCCGAGAAGTCCTCGCGTTCTGTTCCTTGGACTTAAAACTCAATCTCCTCATCTCAGCATATCGTTCCCGGCGCTCTCCTTCCCCATCTTCCTCCCGACGATCATCAACGGCCTCGGTTACTCTTCCACCAACGCTCAGCTGCTGTCCATCGCGCCCAATGCGACCGGCTGCGTCTTCATCCTCGGCGTATGCTTCCTCTCGGACCGCGTGCGCACGCGAGGGCCGTTCATTCTCGTCGGCTCAACCGTGGCTGTCGCGGGCTATGCGATGGTTTTCGCGTTGAAAAACCCAGCCACGCAGCACGCGGGGACGGTCGTCGTGGCGGCGGGGCTCCTTCCGTGCGTCGCGTGTCACCTCGCGTGGACTGCGAGCAACTTCGGCGGGGAGTTGAAGAGGGCGGTCGTCATCGCGCTCGTCGTTGGATGTGGGAATCTCGGCGGGTGAGCCTCCACCCGCGCTTTCTTTTTGCACGTGCAAATATGCTGACGAGAGACGATGCGGTGAGGATCGTCGCGTCCTTTATTTACAGGCAGCAGGATAGCCCGCGGTACCTCCCCGGCCACGCAGTGTGTATTGGGAGTCTTTGCGTGCTGTGAGTCCCAGCTCCGCCCTTTTTCATTTGCCTGTCGCTCAGCAGTAGTCGGCGCGCTGACCCTGTGGCCCGCATAGGATGGTACTGTGCGCGATCGCGATTTTCCGGCTGAGCAGGCTTAACAGAAGTAAGGCCGCGCAATGCGAGCGCGAGGGCATCACAACGGAGAAAGCGGATGCGTTTGCGGAGTTGGGTGATGGCTCGCCGTTGTATCGGTGTGTCCTGCATTCCATCGATGTATCTTTCGCCAGCTTAAACAGACTGTCTTCTTAGATATACTCTCTGAGCCCTTGCGTTACTCTTCTTATGACGTTCTTGAACTTGCCTTGAAGTATCTGGCAAATCCCCCCATGATAACCATGGCTTTAAGGGTTGACGCGTGACGCCCTCACCATCCAACCATTCCAATCTTGGCCCCCCAAGCATCAGAAGACTTGGTGGATCCCGAGAGCGCTGCATGCGCGATGGTTGTCTACCCGCTGAGTCATAACCACGATGAATGTCAAATAGGTCTAGCCTATACGTACAAGCTGAATAGTGTCTACAGGACCATCATCGATTCTATCAACTCGGAATGGTGACACATACGGGGTAACCCCTTTGCACCTCCAAATGCCAAGAGTTTGCCATCAGGAGAGAACGCTACCTGTTTTACGCCCTCTCCCAGTCTGCTCAGCAAAGAGTGCTGCGCATCCTCCATCGCCTGCTCTCCACAGTTATACTTCATGCCTCAACATGGTGGTGACGTGCGTCCCGTAAGGGGAAAAGTCAGACGCCTTCGAAACCTTCCCCCCCCCCCCCCCCCCCCGATATCCTTAAACGAGGCGAATTCTTCCTAAGACCCCACACCCCAGATCCTGGTGGACCCGTCATGAGACGCAGATAGCATGGATCTCCCGTCCGGAAGAACCAGACGTCTTTCACTCGCCATGTATGGCCTGTAGTAAGGACGGTAATGGCCCAGAGACGCTATTCCAGATCCAAACGACGCAGCCCTCAAGGCCCCCGTCATAGTTCCCACGGACTGAACGAAAGCCCGTGAACAGGGACGTGTCCAGGGCCGGCGTAGTGGCTCGAAAGGAGTCTTTTGGGTCTTCCTTTGCCTGCGGGGCCGTCTGGGGAAAACTGCACGCATCGAGGGTGGGACATGGCTTGTGTATCATCGGGACGTCGCGCTGCTGGAATGTCTCAGACATACGCCCCGCACACGCACTGTCCGGCCTGCAGATGCGGACGAAGCGCGCCGTCCTGGGACCGGGCGCATGCGCTGACGGCATCCGTGTGCCCTTCGGGCGAGGCTACTGTGTGGACGCTATTGACGACGTCCCGTACGCCAGGACCTGATTTGTTTGGTCACCAGTAGATGCCAGGGGTTGACAGTCCAGGGGGGGACGCGGGAGCGTGGACAGACGAACCTCGGTACGTCAGCCATCCTTGCGTGACCGTACGGCTGCGCTTTGCGTCCCAGACACCCGTTGCGGGAGCCGGTCACAATCCACTTGCTGTCATAGAAGCCCTCAAGCTCTCATGGGCCATATGCTTCGTGCCCGAGTGGGCCGGGGGTTATTTGGTTTAGCTGGAGTCTGTTCATGATCAACCACCGGTTGCATCGACAATGGGTCGCAGTTGACGTACCGCACGGTATAGTAAGTAGTCCCCGTTCAGTCAGCTTCGGAAAAGCGAGCTGAATGGGTGGAGGCCAGGACTCCGCTCTGCCGGCTCTGCGAATGGCCACAGGATCGCAGAACATAACCCGACAGCGAGGGAAGGCGAGGAGCGCCTCTTCCAACGCTTTGCATGCATCCTGCAGAGGGCCACCCCCAGAAAGATGATACCCCAGGCCAGCGATGGTGTTCATATCGAACTCGACCCGCACATCTGGCAGAGAGGCTTTATCTATGCGATTGAGAACGTTTGCGGTGTCGTAGACGTCTTGGGACACGTTACGCTCGCGGGCGCCGTTGTTCCACCAAGAGATGTCCCCCCGGAGAAGTACAAGGTTTAATGAAGACAGCCGTGAGAGCCGATTCGAGCACCGCTCTAACCGTCCTGGTAGAGTCGGACTCGAAATTATTATGGAGCTAGGGATTAAACACTTTGGCGCGCCTTACCGAAATAGCTGTCGTGTGCAACGAGCCCGAAGTGGCCCCCACCGAAGATGGTCGGGGCTATCCGAAGGTGGTTTAGCGTGGTGGAACTGCAGGCTAGTAGGTAGTCGACCGCACGAATGTCTACGGAGGTGCTGATCTTCCAAACTGACGTTCTTAGCTTCTCATTCCATCAACGGATGGTCGAATGCACTCACGTGTAACCGTGTTACCTTCAGTAACTTGGTGCGCGCGCCTGAAGTTGTCTGTGGGTCGTACAGGGATGTTGAGGGTTCATTCAGCCTCCTGAACCAGATGTTGGAGCAAGTCAGGCTGCGAACGCTGGTGAAAGCCGAGGCGATTCCGATGAAGTCCGAAAGGTCGTCAAACGGGATGTTTGACAACTCGAGGTCCTGGATGCTGCCACCGTATCTCCTGTAGCATGACAGCGCGGAGCGATGGAACGAGAGCCAAGCCTTCCGGCTCACTAGAGAGGTCTTGTAGTCTTGCTGCGCCAGGCCCATCCTCCACACGCGCAGGTTCGGAAGACGGAACAGGAGATGGACAGGAATGATGTTAAGCAGATGAAGGTTTGGAATGGAGTTATGGGGAGGGACGGAGACGGAAAGGGTTACTTCTTGGACGAGGGGGAGGAGCCATGGGTGCGACTGGAGGAGCGTGTGGTATTCCTCCACTCGTCGAACACTGTGGATGATTATTCTGCTGAAGAGGTGGTAACGGGCACGGGGTAGGAAGGCGACGCATGTGAGCGAAATTTGACGGAGGGTCGCAGTATCGTCGCAGGCTTGGTCGATGATCGCTTCGAGTACGTCGACAGTAAGTATGGGACGACGAGGAAGGGCCATAAAGTGCCGTTAGGCAGCGAGATAATGCCTCCGGTACAAGGACAGGATATTAGCCCTTGAGAGAGGAATGGGAAACAAAGTAGTGTACTTGGGATCCGACTACGCCACGCCGTAATGTGGCGGCCACTGCGCACAGAGAAGAGGCACGGGTTCGACTGGACCGTCGGGTGGACGACCATGGGCGCAACGGAATGTCCAAATAAACCAAATGACGACGCAAAGGGGAGCGTATGAGAAACCGTGGTCGGGGAAATAGGTGTAGAGATCCGTGCAGATGCAGGTAGGGACGGACGCTTATGGAGTTGATAGGCGCGGAGCCGCAATCCTCGTTGCTGCAATCCTCGTCTTCTTCATCCTCGGTCTCGTCTTCAGTCCTTTCTTCAGCCTCCTCCTCTTCCTCACCCTCTTCGCCGTCATCCTCGCGATTCCCGTCCTCCTCCTCGTCCTCGCCATCATTGCCATAAATCGCCGAGCGCTCCATCCCATCCTCACTGTAGCCGAGTGAGACGGCATCATCGTGCTAGGGCCTGTCAGAGTTGGGAACAATCTCGAGGTCAGGCTCCACGGTATTGGGAGCGGGAATGTTCGAAGGAGTGTGGACCTCAGTTGTGGTCTCCGACTCAGCGGACACGGACACGGATGTGGCCGGAGACGCGCTCTCCTCGACGGGTACATATTCGGTGATAGGCGTGACGGGAGCACCGTGGCGAGGACAGACGAAATGGGGAGGAGCGTCCAAGGCACCTCGTGGTGAGGAGCGACCGCTACGACGGTGAAAGGGGGAGAAAATGAGTTCTAGTTGTCGAAAACGAAGGGACATCAGCGGATAAGTGGGAGAGTGGACGTCGTGTAGACAAAAGAAACGAACCTGCGCCGGAATATCCAACGGAACGACGTTCTTGTCCGGCATTCGTGTCTGTGCCGGGGAGGCGGATGCAAGATCAACGTGATGGAGCCGCTTCTGTATGCTTCGTCGTGACGGTCTCCTCGCTCTTGCGCGTGGGGTCCAGGAGGAGGTCGTCGTCGTGGAGAGAGCCAGATGCGTTCGCAGATCGCAGCCCAGCACTTTTGGAGAGAAGAGCGTGTGCCGTGCGCTTCGTCCAGCAGCTCCGACGTGATGAAGGGTACGACATCATGCGAAAGGAAGAGAGCACCCAGCAGGGCACGCAGGCAAGATGAAGATGGACGCGATGACAGGGCTGACAGAGCCTGCGTTCACGAGCCGTCGACCTGGTGGGACGCGCAAAGAGTTCGAGAAAAACAACACAAGAAATCAAAACTTCTGCCCATCGTATCTGCATAACTTGCCAACGATGGACTTCTGGCTCTCCGACGGCCTCGCGGAGACCGCCAGTATGCGACGTATACACCGTTCCATATGGTGCAGGTCACGCGTTCAGCAACGAAGCGAGCCAAGGCGTCTGGCATGTTGAGGAGCTCGGAGACGAGAGCGCCAACTAGAAGCCAGCAAGTGGAACTGGGACAGGAGAGAGCTTAGCGATGAACATTTGAAGAAGACGAAACAGCGAAAGCAACTAAAGCATACCTTCACATCCTCTACACGCATCGAAACATTAGCACGGTCTTGCTCAACCAGCGGCTTGACGGATGGATAGAGGACGATTGATCAGGTGTGTCTCGCTCGCGGAATCTGACTTCCATGGTTCTCATCCATAAACCTAAAGTCACCGTCTGAGACAGTGGTGCCTGGTAGTACATGTACCCAAATGTCAGCTTAACTACTCATAGTTTCGCTACTCCAAACAGCGTTCTTTCTTCGAAGAATGACTTACCTGCCTTTCGTTCTCGCCGTTCTCCCATCCACTCGCGATCAGTGCCTCATGCCTTGCGTCGCTTCTCCTGCCCCGCTCCGCTGATTTCGTGGTTAGTTACTACAGTTGTGTATAACAACGTTTAAACACATACCCTAGAGTGGGCGGATCGCTCAGCTTGTACGACAGGAGGAGCGTCCGAGGATGCATGACGTACCGGACAGCGTGGGTAGGATCTTATAGTCGGGGGGGGGCTGAACACTGGCATGGCGCAACGGGCGGTGCCCAAGGTTGTTTGTGAACCGGATCCAATGGACTGTCTTGCGATGACTTGTGCGAAATCCCGTAGACACCAGCAGGTAGAAATAAGCGGAGGTAGGACAGCCGGCGAGCTGTGAAATGACCGGTCTGAGTGAAGCCACGGATGTGTTCGAGTAGTGTATAGGCAACTCGTGAGTGGATGTGTAGCGCCTCGGCAACTCGGACCGACCGGCGTCTCTGGAGTCCTCTGGCAATGCACAATGGCCAAGGCTTGTATCCAGTGTCTACCCCTCGTCCTCCGGCTGTCTAGCTTACCTCCTGGTCCCTGGCATTACTTCTCCGGCGAAAGTTAGTCTTGAAGCGACCCCCTGCTTCGCGGCTGTCCGATATCTGCACGCCTCACGAGCCGCCCCCGAACCACCAGCAAAAAGTCAGATTGCACCGCGAAGAAACCCTACAGAAGGGGACAGTAGCTTGCAGCTGGTATGGGACCCTACACGACGGGACCCGCTACGCACAGAAGTGAGCACCATTCATCATCTATTTTCCACTGTCTGAGGGTTCCGGATTTCTGACGCTACCTCATAGGCATCGCCAGATTGAAGGCTTTCATGCCACTCTAGGGACGATCGCGCATCAAGAACTCATCTACTGGTCATTTTGCATATATCTGAAGGCTATGAAGTGCTGCTCGAGCTATGCACGCTCCTTCGTCGTCTTACCAGCTGCGTACATGCCCGTACCGCCTGCCACCTCTCGGATCCCTCAAGCATCTCACGGAAACGTAGTCCGACGTATGAATCTACTTTGACACAGAGGTATGCCTCTCAGGCGTGCTTTTCCCCTCCGTTTTCTAGGGTTATCCCTCACGTAACCTCAGATTCATTATCTCTCGAAGATTTCGCACCGCGCGACGTGATGGCCGACGACCACTTCCCCGGTGGCTTACCCAGTACGTATTTACCACACCTGCCCCTACCTGCCCTCTCCCTTGAGTCGGATGTTCAATTGCAATTCCATCATGCAGGCGCGCGATTTACACTCCGCGTCCATAAACTCTAGTCCAACGCTGCAAATCCAGACCACATGCGTGGAAGGATTCCGCAAGTGCTGCCCGCCGCCGATCATCAGACGCATAATCGAACCATCTCAGGACGCGTCGACGCCTTCCTGGATACGTGTTCTCACCCACGTTCCCGGAACTAGTTGTTTGCGCCAAGCGACCGTCACGGAGACAAGACGATCGATCAGGATGCCACAGAGTACGCGTGTGCCGAGAGCCCCCCGACTCTCGGTCCCGCCGCCCCATCCAACTTTGGGCTGGGGTTCTTGCACGCCGCACGTCGTCCAGCAGGGGCCCGTTTCCGACATCTATATGCTCATCTGCACGCGAACCCCTACACGACGCCCGACCCCACGACCATTAGAAAATGCACTAAACCCGCACAAGCTCGAAAGGCGGCGCACCTGTTCCGGGGAATCGCAGACCGTTTGCACATACATGTTTTCCAGTGGCGCGCCGATCTCGTTGGCTTCTTGGGCTGGCTTATTCTCGTCCCTCGCCCGCGGTCCCCGTGGTCCATGCTCTGTGATGGTCTGGGAAGGTCCGCCTGCAAAGACAGGTGCGCATGCCTTGGCTGTTTTGTGGCCATCATCGCGCAATAGATACTGACGAAGAACTCACCTGTGCAGACTTGCTCACGCATATATCCTGTGCATCAACAGCACCGTGCATACGGCGCCCACCGAGCTTCTCCTATTCCATATCCCGCTTCTCCCAACAACCCCCGTCGGCGCCCGTTCATCCCTCTCTCGCTTCACCGTTCTACTCCACTCCCTCTCCAGCCCCCGCAGCCACCCTTCGATACCTCCCTCGAATCCCACACCGACTCCCACCATGTAAAAGCGACACTCACCAGTTTCCGGAAGACCTGCCGTCGGCGCGCAGGTCGACGGCCTCTGAGGCGAGGCGGCGCGTGGCACCGCTTGTCAGGTAGTCATAGAGGAGGGCCGTCGCGAACAGAACGTATACGCCACGAGACTGGCCTGGACAGTGTCGCCGCCGAATGGCGCCGACTGACTGAAGCGGGAAGGCTGAAGTGCGGTGTATGTGGTCCTGTGGCATAAGTATGACTTTGTGCCCGGAATCGGATGGCCGGCGGGAGAGGAGGCGCAGCCTTCGCTGCGCCAGAAAACTTCAAGGAATTCGAATGAGCTGAGCATCGCCGCTCCTCAGACGCCTCGTAGGCAATAAGGTGGACGATCATAGCTCGACGAGCAGGACCGGTCCGTGCGCTGTGCATATGGGAATACCTGTAATAGGGCATGCAGAAGTTCGGAAGGAACCTACTGCCGGAGGCGGCGCTCTGTGCGGCGAACAGCTGACGTTTGGGAAGTCCACAGACCCTCCGAGACCGCGTGGAGAATGCGTGTTCGGGCGAGCGCACGAGTCGTCAGCGAGTCCTGCACGTTTATGATGCCTGGGGCGGCGACACTATCGGCGACGACTTGATACCTGTCCACGGCGGTTTCGCGGCGGCAACGGCGAAGGGAAGGTTGCAAGGGATCCTACTGGCCGATACCAGCGACTATTGCTGCGTGGTGGCCACCGGAGCCGATAATGCGCTCGTGCACTTGTCAGATTTGGTTCAACACCGAATACACTGTCGCCGCTCGTGCTTCTGAGCACCTCGTGCTGATATTTGCCAATGAGAATGTCGGGGCGGTCGTGCACGCTCGGATATCACTAGGTTCCGGGTGTACCGGAGCTGATCGCTCCGGACTCGCTGTGTCTTTGTATGACTGGGCTGGACTGGTAAGGACGGGCGGTACCGTTGTAAGCTGGACGCTCGCTGCCCCGAGGCAGGGAATCGGAATGTGAGGCCGTCCAGTATCAGGACGCCGGGCCGTGTCGTCTGACCTCACATCTACTTTTTCTAGGCTTCTGTGCACGTTGCTATTGAACCTTTCCTCGTGAGTCGTGCCTTCTCTACCCCCTTCATCCTCGACCTGAGTCACTTCTCCCCACCCGCACAACGGCAAGTTGGTCTTCAATCTTCACAGCGTAGTGACACAGCTTAGTGAGCTCTCCATGTACACTTTACAACAAGTTTAATAACTAGTATGTAGCGATACTCGAAGGCACCTTGTTCAGTGGTATACTCTCTACATTCCAATTGTCAGGCTGGCGCGGAAGGTCCTTAGGGCGTGACAACGGCGGTAAGTGATAGGTGCCAGAGGGCGATACTGGACCTGACGCGCATGGCCTCCATCCAGTGCGTAAAGGGCGCGGTAGTTCCCTCGAGCAACCTCAGATGACTGACTCAACATTTCAGTGCAGCGTATCAGGTAGTGCAGGTCTCTGCGCACGGTATTCATAGGCCTATGCCTCATCGTTGTTGGTGCCGGGGACCTCGTCATGCCACCGTCATACCGCCTTTACTGCCCGCTTTGCCCTGGTACGCATCCGAGCCCAAGCCAGCTCTCCCCCCGCGCCCAGCTGTGTCATCTCGAGTGATGGTCTGCTTCATGCTCAGCTCCCGTCGCGCGGTCCCTCCCCATGCATCCGACCGAGTGCACTCCTCAGTGTAGTCTTTAGTTACGCATGCGGCCACACAGTCCTCGACCCGTTTCCCCCGAGCGTGCCTTTGTCATGCCTCCCGAGTCCCGCCGCATCCTCTTAGGTGGTCGCGCGCCCCGCTGCGCTGTTTGGAACATGGCTGGACGTACTAGTAGAAATAATATCAATATGCGTACTAATCTGGGGACTCGGAACCCCAGTACACAGATGCATCACAGAGCGGTTGTGATTATTGTCCTGTTACTGCTTGTACTATTTCTCCTAATCTGAGGGACCTACAACGGAGTTTTCAAACATGTGGTCTAAAAGGCCTCGGGAATTATCGCCAATACCTTGAGCTTGAGCCGATTGAATAGACCCTGCGGCCGCATTCTACCCGAGTCTCCAGGTAACCATGACCTCAGCATCAGACGAACATTTGCCAATGAATACGTCTGTTTAGTTCCAACAGGTAACATATGCGAGAGCCAGAGAGGTTGTGAGTTCGCAATTTAAGTTAATAGAGCTATATACCGAATGAACCGACATGCCAATAGTTCGAGTGTGGTGTGTAAGCTAGCCCGGCCATGTATTATGCGGGCATTCTCGGAGGCCATTTCAATTCAAAGTGTGTTTGAGTATTGCATTTATGTCATCCATTGTTTTTGAAGCCCCACGTTCAGACCAATTACGCGATATAACAACCACTGGGGCACGCAGTACACTAATGACGCCTTACCTGCCATTTCCAGCCATCTTTCGACGCTGAACGAGACCAATTGGAACCTTGATATGGTGATCGAGATTGGACGCGACTTCCACAAATTTTTCCGGCCAACCCTGTCCGACCTCAACCTTTACTTACAGCGGTTTGCAAAACGATAGTCGTCTGCGAAAAAACCTCGCTGAGCTCGGCTAGCTTGCCGACACTGATCCCACTCCCAGGAAGCTCGGCACAACCCGTGCCGAGTCAAACCACCACCCAGCCTGGTGGTCGCGCGTTGTCGCGCAATGCGCACAAGTGAACAGCGCATGTCCCTCCACCAGTGTTCATTGACTGACACACTGTGCGAGATGACAGACTGCTGTATAAGACCACCGCGCGACCACCTACATACGACGCGCGGTGATACAACGTCCAGGCGGGGCCCCAAACTCACAGCGCACTTCGTAGGTATGCAGCTTTGCACGCGCGAGAGGCCTTCCTCCCTGAGCGACCAGGACCCGAAGAAGGCAAGCCCTGAGCGTCTCTAGGCCTTCTCAGCATTGGCTACATAGCCGACTTGAATGAGTTTTTTTCGAAGACGACTCCGCTATACCTATGTGATATTCCAATTCGACTAAGAATCGGTTATGATCTAGTGAGTGCAAAGCCTGTCACGTGCGATTTGGGTGGCACCCGGCTTGGCAAATTAGTCATTCCAAGGGTGGAGCCTGCCGCAGGCGGGCGCCAAAGCGGCCCAGGGGGCCCGGAGGGCCCCAAATTTGGGCAACCAAGGGTCCACCACAACCTGCTGTTGCCCCGCCTGCACTACCCCCTGGTGAACAGCGAACCGAACGCCGACTCCAACTGTCCTCGCTTGTAACCTGCCACTGCACTTCGAGTTCCCATCCACCAAACGTATTTCAGACATTTTGACGCGCGCACGGCTACATTGCCCGTTTGGGATCGGCTAACAGGTTGTGGGTGCACGCGAAGAGTTGTGTATCCTCGTTCGCAGCCCACGGTAAGTAGGCCTTGTTTCCATTTCATTGTTCATCGCGATGCTCGGAAGCTACGGCAGAGGTTGGAGCCCACTTGTCACTGATCTCCCGGCCAGCCATTGCCAATCAATCCGAGACTGAGCAAGGGCTTTAACAGACCTTTGCTTCCCAATCCGGACTGCGTCCCGGATTTGATATACTACTCGCCGCTACCGACCAAGGATTTGCGTCGTGCGGGTAGCTACATCGTTCGGTTAGGTACGTGTTTCACCTCACCCCAAGTATGGATAATTCGCATCCCTTTATCTGGATGCTTAAGTCAGCCTAAAGTCCCTAACTGACGGTCTGCAGCGCTGCCTTTCAGGACCCTGTCTTCGCCTACCACCACCATGGCGCTTGCTCTCCCGAATGCGTGTGATATCTGCTTGTGCCCTCTCCACACTCCCATATTTGAGTACCTCGAGGTGCGATGGTTCACCAACGAGTTCGAAACAGAGACCCTGACGAGGTGCTGAGTCTGTTGCCACCGCCCAAAAGCCCAACCTTCCATTAACGGGACCCGAGCACCTCGGGTCCTTCAGCCATTCATCTTCGAACTCATCGGCCAGATCTCAGAACATGATTGCCATCTCACGCCGGATGGATACAGGAGCCGAACAGGAAGCCCAATCGCGTCGTGCTGGATCGAACCGAATGCCGATTGTGTTTCAGTATGTGAGTGGGTGCAGAGTGCACGCTCCATCCATCACATCCTGGACTCCATCCGTGATCCCTGGTTGGCAGATGCTCTTATCGGGGAAGGCAACCCGATCCGCATCCTGTTGTACTATGAGCCCCTCGAGGGCAAGGTACGGATTGTATCGAACCTGGCCCGTCGCTTCCCGGCTAACTAACCTTGGACTTGTTACAGACTCTTCAAGAATCCTTGCCCATCTATGAAAGTGACGGGCAACGACGTGCCCTGATGTCAGTTTTGGAGGTTCCTTTTGGGTGCACCATGCGATTTCTGTTCATGATTCACTACTCCCACATCCTGGTTGGCACCGATGATACTCGTATGGTCTACGCGACGATGTATGCTGCCATAGCTTTGTAGGTTTACTGCACGATGTCCTATGTACCATGTAATGCGCCCGAAATAATTCACGGCCATCTCACGTGGAAGATTCCTAAATGTGTGCAAGGTGGGCTAGGCCGGGCAACGAGTGAATCCGAGGCTGCGCCGAAGCCATTATGCATCATACATACTGATAAGATGAGAAATGCGAACTGGCGAAGGCCAGAGTGGATTGCAATACTGGGGAAGTTGCACGATGCGAGGAGCTTGTCGAGCTCGATGGCACGCACAACAGACTTGACAAAGATGACGTCCTGATCCGGTTGCAGGCCAACCACCAGTTCTGTTCTGTGTTCATGTACTTGCTGTCAATGAATGCACATCTGAAGAAGCAAATGATGATAGCCATAACCAGGCAGTAAAATATTCAAGGCACAAACGGGGGGCACATCGCGTCCGAGGGTTTAGGATGGCGGGGTTGCCTAATATATACAATGAGCGAATTGTTAGACCGAGCAACCTCCTAATCCCAACTCCTCTTTCTTTGAGTCCACCATGGCCATGTTTGAACTGCTACACACTCAGACAATCTGCACGCGCACATTCCCTGGTTCCGATTTGCAGGGCGCCTTCAAGCAGAAATGGAATTCTGCAGTAAGTAAGCATCCTACTGGGCGAGGTCTCCTTGGGTTGATGTTGCGCGCAGGTCATCCAGTGCAGCGCCGGATGGAAGAAGGCTAGAAAAACGCAATCATCATACAAACCACAGCTCAAATTTGATGCCGAATGCACAGCCTACACCAATGCCCTTTGGGACAAGATTCGACCATCCAAGCCCAGCGGGGAGTACCGCGCACTCCCCCTTGATTGGCTGAACCCGGGCCCCAAGTTCTGTGCTCCCACATTCACCCACTACCAATGCCGCCAAGTCGCTTCCCAGTGCGATCCCGAGTGGTCGTACATCAAGGATGTCACGATCATCCATCAGGTGTATTTCCCCTTTATCATGTGCTGCCCTAACTGTGATTCCCGCAACTTGCAACCGAACGGATGCACGGCGACTGGCCATCGAGAGGTCCATGGTCTGCGTCGTGAGGAGTGTGTCCTCAGAGTCCAGTTCCGGTGCATGGACTGCAGGGTGAAGCGGGATGGCAGGGCGTCAGAAGAGGGCAACGAGAAGTATTGTTTCTCCATAATGAACCCGGAGTTCTGGCAAAAGATGGCGCTCTGGGAGATCCCACGTGAGTATTTCACAATCATGTTAATGTGCAGCATCTTCTTACAGACGTTCAGGAGGCATACCACACTTCTTCCACCACAGTGCGGTCACGTCCGAGCTGTTCGACTTTATTGTGGAGTGCCACCTGGCTAAAAACTCGGCTGTGATCACGGAGCACATTAAATGTATGTTCGTTTAATGATGAGGTTGGTTCTAATATTCATCTGATATCTGTAGAGTTGCATTTGTTAGAATATCACTGCACGAAGATGGAGTACTTGCAGTACTATGAGTTTCGCTCCAAGCAGTCGGCAATCACCAAGATGCCGGAGCTTCGCAACTACTCAGTGCCGCAACAAGTGGGGAAGGCGTTGAGTGGATATGATGGGACGTCTATCACGGATGACTTGGTTGCTGATGTCTATGCACGATTCAGCAAGGCAAGACAGAAGGAGTGCGACAAGCATCTGTGTACACTCACCGGTGCGTGTGGCGCCTTTCCAGGACGGGCTTGCTATATTTGGAATAGGCATCTAATCCTTCTTCGACTGCAGCCACCATGCTCTCCCTTGATGCTACCTTCCGCACTGCAACTAAAGCCTCCTTCATCAACGACAACCACTCCCGGAGCTCGATTTTCAATGGCGGGCTCCACACTGCTGTGAACCAGAAGTCCCTTATCATCGCTTATGTAGGTACTTGCATTTTTCTACACATGGTGCCGCCATTCTAACTACATCACCTGCAGTGCTGGTGTCTTACTTTGCTACATTCAGAGATTGGAAAAATGCTTCTCGGGATGAAGCAGCGTTTTGAGCTTCTGAATGTCGACAACCCGTGGGCCGTCATCGTTGATAACTGTTGCCATTTCCGCAACATGGTCATCAAGGTCTTCCCGGAGGTGGTCGTCCTCCAGGACGTGTGGCACCTTATTATGCGGTATGTACCATCTGGTTTGTATTTTTCTGTTACAGTCCTGAGGTGCACCCTTTGTAGATACATGGTCTGCGTCCTCGGAGGTACAAAGAACCCGCATCATTGTGCAGTTGCTGAAGATATTTCAAGCGCCATCATCAAGACGAAGGCCCACGATGGTATCCCTGCACACTATTGGAGTCAAGAGGAGCAGGAGGACCGGTTGATGAAGGCTTTTGAGAAGTGGGCTGCTGTTGATGGGGTCTGGAGCACGGCTGCTGAGAAGGTATGTAGTATGTGTTGCAGCCTGGTGCTTCCGAGGCTGATCATGTAATATGCATTCCAGGCCCACGAAGAACAGCTCGCACATGTCCGAAAGGGCTGCCTCACGCGTCTGTGCGAGGATATTGCCACTGATGGTAGCCGCATTGAAGGCACGCACAAGGGCTGGAACTCACTTCAACGTACGCATCCAAGCGGTGTCGAAGTTCTCACTGCACTCGCCACCGACCACGTCTTACGCCACAACATCCGTGTCGACTACGCCAATGCAAGCCCATATCCGTTCACTGCATCCACGTTTGGCTCGCACCATATCGGCCTCGTTGACGCATGTGGATGCCTCTGGAACTCGCTACTTGACCCCGCCAACCGAGGCAAGAAACGCCCTCCCGCTGACCTCTTGCCAGTGCCAGTTCTTCGGCTGGCCGTGAGCAAGGAGTCGTTCAGTCTAATCAGGGCCAACTCGGGTTACATAGCCTATCACTCGCTCGTCATGGTCAAGGAGGAGCCTGATGACTCGCTTGTCAACCTATCAGTGGAGGACCCCGAAGAAGCTGAATGGATCGTGCGATCGCTCGGCGTTGACCCCACATTGCTGCACCAGCCTCTCTAGCAGGATCCTGGCTTGTCCATGTCCAACTCTGCCAGTGAAAAGCGCCCTTCCTCCGGACGATCCGCGATCATGTTTGTCCCAGCTACTAGTAGTATCAATGACAGCACTACGAGCCAGCCGCCATCTTAGCCATCCCGGCCATCTGTTGTGCCAGTGGGTTGCGATATATATTTGATCATAGGATGTCTATTAATCATGTCTACCTACAGGGAAGCCCGAAGAAATGTCAAGCGTCGACTACCCTTTCGCGCGCACACAAGGACCCCACTATGACACCAGCCAGCGCCTCCGATGCCTCCGACAAACGGACGCACACGCTGCACTCAGATGCGCTGTCATCCTCTGCGTCGTTCGCATCCGCACCCTCTGCGCCGTTCATGTCCACACCCTCTGTGCTGTTCACGTCCATACCCTCTGCGCTGTTTACATCTACACCCTCCGCACCGTTCACGTCCATGTCCTCCACGCCCACACCCTCCACGCCCACGTCCTTTGCGCCCGCACCCTCCATGCCATTCGTACCCACACCCTCTGCACCATTTGCATCCATGTCCTCCATGCCGCTCGCTCCTACCTAGGCAATCATCTTGACTTCTTCAGCTCCGTCTCTCGTCTAGCGCCTCCCTTCCTTCTTTTCTCAGTGCCGGCTTGATGCATCAATGCCCGACCCCATGGCTGTTCCGCTCTGTCTGCCTGTCCCAACCATCAGCGGAACTACATGGTTGCAAATCATTATTTCGCTGGCTACTGGACTCAACTTCCGCTCAATCGAGTTCCGGCCCGGCGAGAACGATGAGTATTTTCTTTTCATGGACCTGCATGCTCGGCACAAGTGGGTCACCTATAACATGATGGCCCTCAGTTGGGTTGAGGCTGCTTCCATTTTCAACTCTGCCCTTGAGGAGAAGAAGGGCTCACGCATGATCCGCAAGACTCCCCGCGTGCTCATGGAGAAGCTTGAGGAGATCGAAAAGGACATCCACTTCTGGCTCAAGAACAAGGACTTTACATGTAAGTGTCGGGGCATGGAATTTATCTTATACTTTTACTGAGATCCGCGCATGCAGCAAAGTCTGGGTCTACATCATTCTGGGAGAAGCATTGCCATGCCGTCGATCTGTTCACATCAGGCAAGCAAGGTAAAGGGAAATGCACCAAGATCGGGCCGGCGAAGCCAATAGTAAGCCTATCCATTCACGTGGCCGCATCTCAACAATGTTAATCTGTTTCTCCTAGACTCGAAAGCCCAATACTTGCCACCGCTGCCTGTCCATCATGTGGGCGGGTAGTGAAGGCGGTAGCGACAACCATAAGAGAGGCTACTGCTCGGACAGCATCAAGCAGAAGCGTCCCATCATCGATAGCGTCCAGGAAGACCTCCCGCCCTGGCCACAACCGAATGAAATCTTCACCAAAGGCACCCACTTCTGGCCAAAGCGCTTCACGAGGACGGTCCACGAGCTCTATAATGTGATCACTGATGGTGACAGGCTCGGTGGTCCGAAAGCGATGGAGTTTAACGCCTTCACGGAGATGTTGCAAGCACGCCTCGTTGTCGTTTCCCCCACCTCCACTGAGCCCTCTTGCATCCACTTCAAGCTGTATCGTGATCTCCAGCTCGGCAAGCAGCCTAACAATCCATCGGACCTTGTCGACGTTGACGGCGTGAAGTACCTCCATGTCACATACCTCTCGGAGGATGCCTTCGAAGAGGTTGCAGCCCATGCCTAAGGTCCATGTGCTTGCCATCTCCCACCCACGTGGTCGCACATGTCAAAGCACACACGAACACATGGCGTCCTGTTGGTGGTTCGCATTCCCGCCTCTTCGCATTGCTTCTCCACAGCTCAATGCTTCCCACGCCTTGTACTTGTACTTCAGCCATCCTTGCCCTGTGCGCGTGCTTTTGATATCTGTGGTCTGCTCCCTTTATCTTGCCGCGACTGTACGGCCGCACCCAGATCGGGTCATCATATTTGTCAAGTCCGTTGCATGTGCCATCGAGCTCGACAAGCTCCTTGTTTCGTGCAACTTCCCCAGTATCGCGATCCACTCTGGCGTTCGCATTCGCATTTCTCGTCGTCTTTCTCATTGGTTCGTCGGTACTGTGATACATAATGCCTTTCTGCGCGGCCTTGCGCAAAGGGCCTCATTGTAGCATAACTTTCTCGCTCTCAGTTTTGGCCTCTGGTTTCGTCCCCGTCCTGTACAGTACGTAGCGCTCCCGTCATGTCCGCTCCCGTATCGCTTGTAGGTATAAGTTGGAATCGTCATTTCTTGCTGCTCACCTCCCTCGCCCGTGCATCCGCACGGGTGCAAATGTTGCTCGTCGGCGGGCGCACCTTAAGCGCTCATGGTTTGTGTGCGTCGGGCATTGCCATATATGGGTGTGGGATTTGCGCGCTCGGGGCTAGGGTTTAATGCGTGGGGCTAGGGTTTATTAGGTCTCCCTGACCAAATTTGGTCTGGGGGACCAAATTGGACCAATTTGGTACGCAATTGGTTGACCCCCTTGGAATGGCAGGGCTCCCTCCGGCTTTCTCCTCTTCACTCCTATTGTTTTCCGAATACACCCGCAATACTTACCCACCTCAGGCTTTTCCCTCTCCTTACGAATCAAACATATACAATAGTTTCGCATTGGCATGTGTCTCCTTTGCCGTACTATGCCAACAGCGTTCAAGCTAAGGGATCCAGCCAAAATGGCCTTCTGAGTCTCGGTGCGTGGAAGGAGGGAAGAGCGCAGAGCGCAAATGATACACTATCTACTAGTAAGGTTTGTTCGAGCTAGGCATGCATAGGAGCTGCAAACCTCGATGTTATTATTGAAAGGCCGCAAACATCGATATCGAGTTGGTAAGAACTAGGTAAGAGCTTGCAGCAGTTGAAGGAGCGCGAAGCGTGATTGATGCCCCCAGCGCGCCCACTGGGGTAGACGTAAACACGGCGGAGGGTTATATCAGATGGTACTATGATGGAAAATTAGTGCTCTCACTGAGCATACCATAGCCAGCGTGCAGTACTTACAATATGTCGAATCGGTCCTGGGCGCGTGCCGCTGCAGCGCCCCATGTGGAAGTCGCATCCAATCTTGATCGCCATCATGACTTGGGGAAAATGGGGCAGCAAATTAGTCATTTCAAGGGTAGAGCTCAGCTGCGGAGCGGCCCAAAGGCGCTGAAGAGCTGCCCAGGGAGGTCATGCACCGAAGGCGCGCTCCCATCCCTCCTCTCGACGAATACCCCCACTCTTCCCTCAGGCAGGGAAGCCCCACCATTCCAAGGGTCCCAACTAAATTGGTCCCAGGTGCCCGAAGTTTAGTCCTGATTGGTGCGTGCAACCAGTTTAGGCGCCCAATTGGTCGACCAATTTTGGAGCATGTGCGGCCAGCGAGGTTGCTCACGAGCTGATTCCGCCCGCTTTGACGCTCGCAAGGACCTCACGACAAGAGGAAAATATATTCTGGGTAGTGGCTAAATATGCGGAGGGGTGGCTGAGGGTCTCTAGCCAGTGAGTCTGAGCCCATAACAGCTTGAATATGGCCTGGAATACAATGATGACTGCAGGAGAATGAGAGAGCTCGGAGAGATTATGTCAAACTTGCTTGAAAGGCATGCTTTGACCCTACTGAACGAGCCCAAAATGAAGGAAAATGGCAGAGAACTGGGGGAGAAATGAACAACACAACCTGATAGTAGGCGCCAAAGTCAGTGCACCTGATGGCAAAATAGAGCACCATTGGAAGCTTCAAAATTTAGAAGAATATATTCATAGAAAGGGGAGGAGCAGAGCTTAATTTCGCAGGAAAAAGCATAGAAAACCGATGGAAATTAAAGAACATATGCAATGTGCAACAGGAGCACTATTTATAGCATATTTTCAACCCACAAACTTGAAGCACCACGACTTCCGGACATTAATTCTGGGAAGCACACCTGTAGATGTCATGCACAAATTGCGATATTTGAGGCTCCCAAAATAAATTGAGGACACCAAGTGGGAGAAGCCGGGGGAGAGCCATCAAGCAATGTACCTTGGATGTAGAGTGGCAGACCGAGACGTGGTGGCGCGTGCGCTGCTGCGAGAAGCGAGTAGATGCGGACGAATTTGGCGAGATTTGATAGCCTTTTTTGCACCCAAAGTGGAACAGCCAGAAGGATGCGAGGGGATGAGTGGTCATGCTGGGGAAGGGAGCGTGCCTTCGGTGTACGGGCCTCGCGCAAGCTCCCTGGGCAGGTTTTCGGTGCCTTTGGGCCGCTCCGTGGCCTAGCTCCACCCTTGGAATAACTAATTTGCCCCGAACGGGAGCCCCGCCATTCCAAGGGTCCCAACTAAATTGGTCCCAGGTGCCCGAAGTTTAGTCCTGATTGGTGCACGCGATCGGTTTAGGCGCCCAATTGGTTGACCAATTTCGGAGCACGTGCGGCCAGCAAGGTTGCTCACGAGCTGATTCCGCCCGCTTCGATGCTCGCAAGGACCCGGTAATGAGAGAAAATATATTCTACATAGTAGCCTAAGCATGTAAAAAGACAATTGAGGGAGGGAAGCCAGCAAGTGCTGGCCAATAACCACATAAGTGCGACCTGGAATACAATGCAAGCCACGGCAGAACGAGGACACCTGGGGGGAGGATGTTGATCTCATTCGAAAGGTGTGCTTCGCCCCTACAAAACGACCCTGGAATCGAGAAAAACTGTGGGGAAAAGGAGGAGCAGCGGTCGATGCAACTTGATAGTAGGCACCCAAATCAGTGCACCCGATGGCAAGCGCAATAGAGCACCATCAGGAGCCCTAAAAATTGAGAAGAATATATTAGTAGAAAGGGGAGGAGCAAAGCTTAATTGCACAGAAAGAAGCATAGAAAACCGATGGAAATTGACGAACATACGCAGTTCATACCATGAGCAATATTTGTAGCATAGTTTCAAGTCCCAAAGCACAGGGACTCGCCCGAGATTAATTCTGAAGTATAAATATGTCGAAGCTAACTGTTATGCACAAATAGCGATATAAGGGATTGCCAGAACTGAGGATGTGGAATGGGGGGAAGGTGGGAGTAGTGTGGGAGTAGTGTAGCTTGAATGTTAAGCTACAGACCGAGACGCGGCAGTGCGCACGCCGGCGCGTGAAGCCAGTAGATGCAGCCAAATTTGGAAAGATTCAATAACCTTGGTTGCAGTCGAACAGGAGCCGCCCGAGGGAAGAGTGGGGGTATTCGTCGGGAGGAGGGATGGGAGCGCGCCTTCGGCGCATGACCTCCCTGGGCAGCTCTTCAGCGCCTTTGGGCTAGACTCGAACCAGTCGGACGGAACACATCAGCGGAGTGTGAAAGGGACAGTGTTCCGTACCGGTGTTCAGAGAGAATCGCCATCACCGGATCTCGGCTGGGTTCGAGCCTACCTTTGGGCCGCTCCGCGGCCGAGCTCCACCCTTGGAATGACTAATTTGCCGCCCCATTTTCCCCAAGTCATGATGGCGATCGAGATTGGATGCGACTTCCACAAATTTTTCATCCCTGTCCGACCTCTACCTACGTGATATGGCGATCGAGATTGGACGCGACTTCCACAATTCAACCGTGTCCTCAACCTCTACTATGTTGCTGCTCATACATATAAATGCGACACTATGATGCTAGGATACCGACAGCATCTTGCTCGCCCCCACGCACTACAACCAATCTCTACTACGAGCTGCCATGACACCTGCAGCTGAGCCTCCAGGATCCCATGCCCTTCCTTCCAAATACATTGTCCTAGTCCTACCGCAAACACTATTGCCACAATTGGGTTAGTCTTCCATCCTCTACCACTCTTTGTCACAGTTAACTTATGCCTCCCTAGGTCCGCTTATTGCCAATGCCATGCCAGCTTTCGATGTTCGGAATGCTGCGACAACCAGCATGCCAACTCAGGCAGCACACTTCCATGCTGCGACTTCTGACAAGCTCCAGTATTGCCTTCGGGTCAACGCTTCACAGCTCAGTGAGTTACTAGCGAACATCCTCTCCAACTTTTACTCAGTGAGGTTCAAATGTTCAGTCACGTTGGAAGACATCCCAATCGACAGTGTTACGTCAATCGGTGAAGCCATCCCCGGGTCGCCACTCCGGGGGGCTGGGCAAATGCCAACGCCGCAGCGCCGTAAAGTCAAAACAGCCGTGAGCCTCTCCCTGCCTCTCCTCCAATGAGGGTTTATCAACACTAGCGCTAACTTGTATGTTGACGACGCGCAGTGCATCAATTGCCGTGAAGCAGGGAAGCGCTGCGATCCTGGTCGGCCATGTTCCCGCTGTAGGAAGAACGATCTTGCAGGTTGCAAGGACGCCCCAACCAAACGGCGCCGAAAACCAGGTTACGCGGGGAACAGCGATGGACCGACCTTCGAGTATCCTCGGGTGACCCCCAGTAGCTCTACGGTGTCGATTGATCAAGGTAAGTCGAAATGCGTTATCCAGCCTGAGTGCACGGTGTTTATATGTTTTCATAGTATCCTCGCAGCTCAACCCACCTGGCACAACTCCGTCGACTAGCTCTATCCCAGCCAACTCGGAGACCAGAGCCTTGAGCATTCACCTTCCGAACCCCACCGCTGGGCAGTCTACTGGTACGGAGTCTTTGGAGGGATATCCTGACCGATACACATTGAACGGTGCAGGTGCTATGGGTCAGGCGGCATACACGCACAGGGACCCAGCCCAGGCTCTCACCGTGCATGGCCATGTCATCGCTCCCATCGCCGCCCCGCTGGTGGCGGAGTATCCGAGCGCGCACAACGCCCTAGTAGCGCCGATGGTCGTTCCGCCGTACCACTTTTCGCAGAACGAAGTTGGATCCTGGACCAACGAGGGTCTCCCTGCTGGTGGGAGCCAGGGCGTCGGGTCGGAAGGTTTTGAGGCGGCCCCCGAGTCGAACTTCCAGAGCTCCGCATCTGACCACCCGCTCTCCTGGGGTCAATGGTGGACCTGACACTCTGGTACGGTCCTCAAGGGGACGTATGGTGTGTTCCTGGAAGGTATGTGTACCGCATAAACATCAGCGGGGCGACCGGGCTAAGACTTACGGTTTACACAGTGACTATACCGGAAATATGTTGCTTCGATTCATATCATGATCTCGTTTCCTGTCGTTGGCATGTGTGCTTGCTCTCCTTCGCTTTGCCGCCCTGTATGGTTCTGTCGATTTTGCTATCAGTGTATAATACTCCTGTCGTGTACGAGAACAACAGGCTAGAATTTCATACCGTGACGTATTGCAAGATTCATTCAGGTCTTGACGGTAAGAAAGAGTGTTCTCGATAGGAAAACTCCAGGAGAGATGAAGTTCGCCGCGTAGCCATTGCTAGTACGCTTACGGGCTGGGTTACGGATGTGAAGGAGGACAAGCACTGGACAAGTGTCGCGATGCAACTTACGAGCAGTTGTTGTGGCACTGCACGGCAGTGCACTGATCTAGCGGCAATTCCCGACACCTCTCTGTCTGGGCGCCTGACATATACCCCGCGCGTCACGGTGCTTGGGGTTTGTCTGCCAGCTGCGTGACCGTCCTCCAGCTCTTCCGCTTGCTCGTTGACTCTTGTCTGGCACTGCTCATTGTTTTCAATCGCACACCGGTGTCGGAACCTACAAGTTCAATCCTCCCCTCCCGTGGCCGATTCCGCGTCCCCGCTAAACACTTGCCTGTGCGGCAGCTAGTACGTTCCGCCCCCAAGTCCCATCGGTGGATGGTCGAGCCTCAAGATGGAGAGCCCAAGGGTATTAAAGCCTTAGATGTGACTAGTATTTGTGTGTGATGCTACGTGGGAAATAGCCAGGTAAGTGCGATCTATCATACACTCCATCGGGTTCCAATCGCTGGTTTGCAGGCGTGCACAAGCCGTCGTAGTGGAAATACTAGTCTATCGAAACACGCATACATTTGAACCGCCACCCCTTCTTTGACTTTTGGCCCCTGGCGATTGCCGCCAACCCTCCTTGTTGGTGAGGTCGACGGTACACTGATGGTACGCTGCTCCGCATACGACGTGGGACTCTGCTCATCATTGACACCATGGAGCCAGTTAGGATGACCCCGCTACACTTGTTCGGTGCTCGAGTGTGTGGACGATCTACATCTTCGAATGGTGTCGGTCCATATCAGGACTTGAAAAGGTATGTTGTGTCTCCGATCGTACTCTATGCTAGTCAGGTTGACTGACCTTTGAGTGATCTCTCCTCGGCCTTTTGTCGGCCTGTACACGGCTCGAAGAGGATTGCCTGAAATTCAGAGTCAGAAGAAGATAGTGCACCCGCGTCGTTGGTTCTATCCGAACTTGCCGAGGAATATGTCGTCATGCCTTTATTCGCTGCCAGGCGGGTCGCTGGACACGTTCGTCCCTTCCCTCAAAATTCTCGCACTCCCTACGGATGCTCAGGATGCGTTTACAGACAGGGGAAACCAGCCTTGGCTGGGGTTTGGGTTTCCGCTTCCGTCATTCACCTTCCCGTTCGGGATGGGCTTCCTAACAGCGGGACGATCCCGAGCGAGCACAGAGGCTGATCAAAGGCCTCGAAGATGTCCCTGTTGTGCTCGTCAAGCGCATGGAGTGCGTGGGCGGTCATGGGATAGGTCGCTATCAAGCTTAGGACTCCGGACTTGCAGCTGGGAGCTATGGCGGCCACAATTTGGCTGGCTACGGACTTGCCGTCAGAACTCTTCCCCGAAAGACAACCCCCGCGTCGGCCTACGTATTATATCTCGCAATCTTGTGTTTATCTCGAGCCGACGGTCATCCATTTCCTTGTATAACATCTCTTCCCGCCGCTGCTCGCCCGCTCCAAGTCAGTTTCAACTGGCCTCCCTCTCTCGTCGGGCTGCGCGTATTGGAGAACACGAGGCATTCACATCGGTCACGTTCAAGCTCAGGTATCCAACCTCCTGATGTGAGTTCCCCCTCACTTGGCCCCTCGCATTGACGACGACCCCCGTCTTCTCCTTGGACTTTTTCCTGAGTCGACAAGTGGGCACATGCTGGAGGTTCTCTACAAGTTCCGTCCACAGACTCGCTTACGCTCCATCTATTCTCCTGGGACAATTCTTAGGTTTCTCGGCCGAGCGACAGCCCGAGCCGCACGAGGCGGACGACTACTTTGACGCCCCATGGTCCCCCACTTGATCCACGACGGCACCCCGAAAGGAGCGGAGACTGCGAGGTGCTTGATGCGCTACTTGAGTCCGTGCGCATGCGAGCACAGGTGGGTTCTCGACTGGACGAGAACGATGTGCATCCCCTCCCGCTACACTTGAGGATGCTCGGGGTGCACGAACACAAGAAGCGTCGCGTGCCGGAGATGGAAGAACCGCTGGGAACCTCACGTTAGTAATGCTAAGAAGAGTTCGTCGACTGCCCTCTGTCTCTTGCTCGCCATAGGCCCGTTCTCCCTGGACAGGGATCCAAACCTCTTGGTCGCGCCGCACCCTGAACAGCGCTCGAGCGGCAGCCACCTTCTAGGACATGCTCCACGTGTCCTCAGTTGTGGATGCTGTCGATTCACAAGAGTACGCCGGACACGGCAGGCATGGAGACCATGAACTGCTTGACGCGGTGGCGGCGGGCAAGCGACTGGACGAGGTCGGCGTGGATGAGGTCGATGTCTACGGCTCTACTACATCGATAGGATGCTGGCGGTCACGAACACCTGGAGCGTCGAATAGAGGCTGTGCAGGTCGGGTGCTCGCGTCGGGAGTGTCGTATGGAGTATGGGTGGGATGCGACGTGCGAGGGATGTGGTGGTTAGGCGTGGACATAAACGTTGCACAAAGGCGTGATAAAGCCCTAAGTGCGTGGTCTAACAACTGTCCTATTGTTCCTCATTTGTCATCAATTTCAACTCCAGCAGATCGTTCGCGAAGGGTTCCGTTTTTCTTCATCGAGACTGACCGGCGCTCGTTACGCGCGTGCCAAGTTCCCGCACTTGTTCGTCCAGCCACTTCAACCACTGCCACCACCATCATCGACTTCTCTCTCTCTCTCTCTCCCTACACCGTCTGTGGCGGACGCAGAAGTAAACGTAGGTCCGTCGCCTTCACGAATACGTAATGTGATGTGCTGACGATCCTGTCGTGCATTACCAGTTTCATCTGCAGCGACGTCGCAACCCTTACCACCAGCGACTGTGGCGTCAGTTCATGCGGTACGTGTCTTATTCTACCGGGCACCCTTCCCGCCGATTACCGACATAAGAACACTCATCGGTAGATGGCAAACGAACTATGTACACGAGAAGGAATGCGAACCAAGGAGGGACATTGCGATAGTCTGGCAGTCCAAGTAAGCCCTCGTTGTTGTCGTTTCATTTTCGGTGACTAATGGCCTCTCTACAAACCCCGGAATGTCTTGGTACTACACGAAAAGGCCTCGAATGTGCTGCCTTCTAAGACGCCCCCAATTGCCCGTCTACCGAACGAGCTCCTCACCTCTGTCTTTGCAATAGTCGCCGACCTCGACGAGCCACGAACCGCAGCTGCACTTTTCGGGCTTCCAGCCGGCCCTCAAACGTTTATGAAGTGGGTGAGGCTCATGCTTGTCTGTTGGCATTGGCGCAGAGTCGGCCTCTCTTCTCCGTGGTTATGGCGCCGGATCAGTGTCACGAGGAACTTGGAGTCGCTCGAATTCCGTCTCTTGCGGACTGAGGGCTGTACGATCGACCTCTTTCCTCGCAACGATCCCGCCACTAACGAGGCGGCCATGCCTCTCGTCCTTCGCTTCGCCTCGAGCATCCGATCCATACAAATCGACGAGCCTCTCGGCTTTGACGCGCTCCCGTCCATCAAGCCACTCTTCGAGGTGTCCCTTCCCTCTCTCGAGTCGGTCGTGCTGCTTTCTGGGCAGTCCATGTGGTCCCGATTCGACACCGATAGTCCAGACGAATCGAAGGGGTGGTTCGATTTGGGATTATCTAGAGACTTGCAACCTCGCCTGTGCACACTGCAAATCCACCGGATTGTTATACCCTCTCCTCCCGCCTTCTTCTCGACGCTTCGGGACCTATCCATCGATCTCAAAGGCCTGAAGAGTCCTTCTCTATCCTCGCAAGATATCATCAATGTTCTCGCGCACTCTCCTCGTCTGGAAGCCTTGCGGATCTTCTCTTCGCCCACGTGGATCTACCCATCGGGATTGCAAGTTCTCGCCGATATTGAACCCGATAGCCAGTCTCGGTGCAGCTTGCCCCACCTTCGGGAAGTCTTCCTCAGATGCCCGTATCGTTTTGCGGCCCCGATCTTGCAGGTAATCGACGCCCCGAACCTCGCTGAGCTTCGTGTCGAAGCCTTCACGAGCACCCATGTCATCGTCGACAAGATCGGGTCTGACCTCCTCCCTCCATCCCTCCGCCATATCGTCCCCCGGTTCTCGAAGCTCCGCCTTGTTCCCAACCAACCCTCCGGTTTTTACATTGGTGGCTCGGCGTCCCTTGTCCCTGGCGGTCGCTACCGGAGCGGCGATCGCAACTGTTTCCGGGTGGACATCGCTGTCCAAGATTCAAGTTCGTGGGTTGCCCCATCCCTCGGCCCCGCACTTACCACTCTGTGTAACATTTTCGCGGGCGCACCGCTGGAACAGCTCGACATTGGCGACTTCGATGACGTCCCGCCGTCCAATGCCTGGAAGCGGCTCTACACGACGTTCCCCACTGTCGCCTCGCTGAGGCTCGCCTGCTCTGCTTCAGTCGTCGATAGCTTCCTCCTGGAATTTCTCAAGTCGTCGACGGAGGGGCTGTGGTTGACTCTTCGTCGCCTTTCTGTGAGCACCGCGCACAACGACTATGAGCCCCTCGACTCCTCCCACCTACACGATATATTCGAACTCGTGATCGACGTGCTACACGCGCGACAGCGGCGTAACGCCTCCGACATGATGCTGGCTTTGGAACATGCGATCAAGAGATGGACCCCTCTCTTCCCCCATCGGTGGATGCTGCATACCATGGCCTCGCTTTGCGGAGGCAAGTTTACGCTTAGGAGGTGCGAGGACTCGGACAACTCCCGCTGGTTCTCTAAACCCTTCGAGGTCAACATTTCCAAACTGTTCACTGCCGCGGAGTTGCGAAGGTTGCCGGGGAACTCTGCACAGGCTGATAGAGCTTCGGACGAAGGCGAGATGGGGGAGACGGAGGATACAGCTGTTCCGGGGACGAATACGAATGGGGACTTGCCCTTGGATAGTAACGCTATGCCGGGGGCTGGGGCGCATGTCGACGAGGGCGAGGGACTCGAACGCACGGAGTATTCGGTGAGTGTTGATCAAAATCACTATTTGCCGGACGCTAACAGAACGTAATGATGCACAGACCATTTGGCTCAAGGTCCTGGAGGAATTGCAACAGATCGTTCCGAAAACTGCGTAGGAACTAGCACTTTTCTTAGAAACATGAACACATTTAATGTGATCCATCTATTTCCCATTGTACCACGTCGGGATCAGGAAGCCCCGGAGACAACCCAGTAATTGTGGGCAGTGTCGCTGAGGACAGGCCGCTGGCATCGAGCAAAGCTTTCGTCATGGTTATTTGCATTGTTGCGCATGCTCTCCGACAGGCTTATCCACGCCGCCGCACAATTTCATGCCTTCTCTGCGCCTCGCACGCCTTACCTTGCTCGCTAACCACCACGCAGCGTAATCGGATCCCACCAGCTGTGCTCGTCACAGGGCTGCGCATGCCAATAATATTAACGCCGATATAGACCACAGACCAGGGAAGACTGACCTTAAGAAACTCGCTTGCTTCCAGCGCTAACCGTACCCGACCTACCGCCAACAAGTCCCTCCCTTGGAGTGCGCGATTGCCGAATTTAACCTCTCAATACCAGTTTCCTTCCATCGACTGCTCCCATCCCGACGCCTGCATGTCCCATACCCGTATGATACTGCCGAGACCTGCGGGCTCTTCAAGCCGCCCCGTCCACCTTCTTCACCTCCTCCCATGTCCCCATAGTGCTTGTTCGCCACCAACGATCCTCGAAACCTGAGATCAAGCACGACATTCATCGATAACGAGAAGGCGTGCCGTCGTCACGCGAGCCAGACGCGATGTAACTCGCAGCATCACATTGAGCAGTCATATAAGATACGAATCGTACGGGATGGGACCTGGCAGCCGCGTCGCCGCTCCACGGCGCAGAAGGACTCAGGGAGAAGAGAGATCGCGAATGATGGATGCGGTTGCAGTGCCATAAGTACCACATCGAACGCGGGACCCCGTGACCGATGGGAAAGAAGGCGTCATGGATGAGGGGAAGGATCCGGAATGGAGGAAGAAGCCCTCGTGTCCGAGAACATGCTGACGATTCGGATGCGGCCGGTTGGATGGGCTCACTAGGCTATGGCTGTGGGGACTTGGATGGGGCGGTGGCCGTCCGAGAAAACTCGCAGCCGACAGCGCCGCAAGGGCAGCGACCGGCTGAGGCGCCTGGAGAGCACGGACTGCTAGCTGCCAGTGAATGGGGCGTGAGCAAGGCACGGTGTAACTGACAAAGGGACCATCGGCGTACCTTGCGCAGTCCGGGCGGCGGTGCCAGCATAAAGCTTGCTGTTAGCATTGGCAGGAGGGGACAAGCCGTGGGTGTCTCGTAGTGATACGGGAGGACGCGACTGGCTGGAATGAACGGAAATGAACGGTCAGATGGTCTGAAGTGCGTAATCCGGCTGCGGGATGGCCACAGAAGCTGATTCTGCGTCGGCGCACCTGTCAGATGTGTGATTCCCGGCGACATGTTCCAGCGCCCTTTCGGCTTCCCGGCGACACGTTGATATCGTCGAGAGCATGAGGACGTCATGCGCTCGGGGGCTCGGAGTTTGGGTAAGGTTGAGATCGATCGAGAAGAAACTTCAAGGTTGCTCGCTCTCGGAGTCGGATCGGCGTGATCAAGTAGCCGGAGAAGCTTGTCGCAGGAGAAAACCTGAACGCACATCTTGTCTGTGTGGCCGAAGTTATAAAGGATCCTATATGCAAACCGAGACTGTAGACATACCTGTCGGACGCAGGAACTAAGTACATACACATGGATGAGAACTCAACCCACCTTCCGACCACATACAAAGGCAGGACTCACCTTGCGTTCGGTGAGCAGACCGAGGCCGTGACATACGCCGTGTTACTACACCACCTAGTCGCATCCGCGCTCTGCTCCGCTTGCTCGCTCACTTCGACGCTGTCGCCGAGACGGACCGTGCAATAGTGTCGGCGGATGGAGCGTGGGTAGGTGTACTGCTTGCCGTAAGTTATGCCTATGCATACCAATGATATCAATGCTTCATCTGAATTATGTAGCACTGGGGAACTTGCCTCGGTAATCTTCGTGGTTTGAACCACCACCAGTCGTCTCGCAAGCGAGCCCTCTGCGCGAATGGTGCATAAACGCCCAGCTTTCTCGCATCTCGACACTTGCTCCCTCCCACTAACCTCCCCTCCTCTTCGCGACGCCGGCGCGTCATCGAGTGCAAACTGCTCGTGCCCCGTGACCCCTCCAAAACCAATCGCTCTCCTCGTCCTCAGTCGACTTTGACCTCCGCCTCACGCCATCTCCCTCATCCGTAGCCCGAAGCCGAACGTGCCACTCACCGATGACGAGAAGCCCACTGCCACCAAGCCGGTCAGACGGCGAGCGAGTCAGACAGGCTGCCGGTGCGGTACAAGGTTTCGGATCGCGGCCTTCCTGACGAGCCATCCGTCGACAGTCGGGGCAAGCGAACATTCGGACCAATGTGGGGTCGCGCCGCGTCGCCGCGTCGTTGCATCCGTGGTCATGCGGCATGAGAGAGAGGGACGGTGAGTGGTGGTACACTCTTGAAGGCATAAGCACCGCCTCAAACCCGGCACCAGGTCGCTGGCAGGAAGGAGGGCTTGAGGACAAGGGGGGAATGGCTTAAGGGATAAACGGAGCGATGGTAGCATCACCACCGCCGCGCAGAGAATACAATTAAGTATGTTGTTACACCATGACCAGCTGGCTGGGGACGTCCACCTGCGGCGCTGGTGAGAACACAACCGTCAATAAGACAGGTGCGTGGAAAACCCCGAAACCTTACTGTTGAGGGCGCCGCTCGAGGCGGCGATTTGTCGACGTGTAGGAAGGTGGATTCAAACCGGGCCAAGGACGCGTGGAACACGGGTGAGATCGTCGACGAACGTTGTGCGACCGGGGCGGCGACCACTTATCATTGGGACTGGCAGGAGATAGCTAGGCGTGGGTATGTCCTAGGGACATTCGGGGATGCTACAGTATTGCCTGGTGTGGGTGGAAAGAGATGATCAGATGGCTTCGGGCGCGGCTTGCGGGAGGACCGCGAAGGTGATTCTCTGTCGGCGCACCTGTCAGAAGTGGTCCTCGGCCGCATGCCGCGGCGCCGCTGCTCCTTCCAGGGAACGCATGGTGTTGATATCCCTGAGAGCATGGGATTACATGCGCTGCGCCACGGTACATGGGGGCGAGAGATGGAAGTTAGCGGCCATGGTACATGGAAAGGAATTCGATGTGGTGGCCTCAGCTCAGGTGTGGGCGTCTCATCCGGGCCGACGGAAACCAACGGCGCTCCGAGCCGCCTGGACTCAGATCTCAGACTCCAAGTTGAACCCGTTCAAGTTACGGTTCAACACACCACTGCGGCGGCTTCAAGGCGGCTTCAGCCTTCGATCAACATCTCATACGTGAAACCACCGTGGAATACGTGCGCGTACCCTTTATCCTTCTGGGATCCCCTACGATCACTGCCCGTTGTTGCCGGATCCAGATATACCTGTTGTCGTTGCCGCGGCTGCAAGCGTCGTGCCAAGTTCTGTATGCTGGCTTGTGTGGACGGGCGGAAGGGGTCACAATATAGTGGAGGCACTCGCGTTCGCAGAACTAGGCAATCGCTCGTCATTGCGTCCAGCATTGCTTTGAGGTCATCCCTATTAACCCAACCGGTCGATATTCCTAGATGTATGCCCTCAACATGGACGCCGCGACTAGCTCCTTTCCAGGAACTTGACAACTTCCAAACGCTTCCCCGCCCATCAGATCACACTCCCGGCGGCAGGACACGCGTGTGGCCCTGTAGATGAGCGTGCGTAGGCCGTATCCTGCAGGTAAGTGTGCGATAGGCATGAGCTAACTGGCCATGGACAGGACGCAGCCATTCCTTCAACATGGGTCGAGCCTGAGTAGCTGGGATTGCGGCTGCCAAGCTAGGAGTTATTTGCAGCATTTGCGCCTGTGGCGTAAGCAAGGGATTCGGATTATGACTGTCTAAATGGACTCGTTCAAGCTTAGTACCAGGTGTGCAAGTTTATTTGCGATTCTGAGCTTTTGATAGCGCCGCAGGCACACTTATTTCTGCACGAGCTTCTACGTATATGCCCTGCATTACACCTCAGTTCCTACAGTCCCATGGCACCTCTGAATACCATTCCCATTCTCTTTCTCTCGAAGATGCCGTACTTGTTCTATCACGGACACAATGGGGTGAGTCGTCAGTACTATGATTATACGTTGCGATTGGCTCATGCCTCGCCAGGTTTGGTCACTGCATAATATATTGACCGCTGATTCTCCACAGCAAGGCCGCGCCACGCAATTTCATGCAGGAACAGCTCATGAACAGAAAGTTCGTCTTGAGCTCTAGCACAGCTCAGTAAGTTGGCTTCGAACGCATCCTTACGACTGACTGGGATCGGGTTATACTCAAAGGTACCTTGTCTAATAGCATACTGTCCAGACTTCCGACATTCAGGCTTGCGCGGAGGACCCTGCAGGGCTTCAGGACGTCCGTAAGTGGTCACTGCTCGAGGGCGACAGGGAGCGTACTTGCTCAGCCAAAAGTGCATCAATTGCCATGGTACGAGGAAGCGCTACGATTCGCGCGAGACTGGGCCCCACAAGTCGCAAAGACGCTCCTAACAAACACCGCCAACCAGCCTCTGAAGGGAGTGGCACAGGAGCGCAACTGTGGCCTTGAGTTGACCGCCGGATCGTTCACAGCGGCGATGCCTCAAGGGGTGTCATCGACCACCGGACTCCTCATGCACAGAGATGCGGGTCCCTCAGGCTGCGCACAGTGTTCATATGTTTATGTTTCTCAATTTACAGTGCCCAGGATTGCCCCGCTTGGGTGGTTGCAGGCGGTTGACGTCACGGTAACTTTAGGCGATGAGTTTTCCCGAAACATGTTCCCGGCGCATTGTGACTGGTACGCCGGTATATTGAACTCATGCGAGCAAGATGAGTTGGAACTAGGGAGCTGAGATAGATAGTCTCGTACCCCGTCGTGTGTGCCCGCGCTCCACCACCATGTTCGCTGCGATGGTGGGGTGCGGGCATACACGACGGGGTACGAGACAGATGAATGCCGGGGCTTGCCGAGCTTGCGAGGCCAGCTCCCACTATTACTGTAATGTCCAGCTGAGCGGTTAGCGCCGACGCAATGTTTCTGTCTTTCACGTCCAGCACCGTCCGGCTGTGAACAGTGCTCGGTCTTGACCTCTTCTCGCTTACAGTACTTTAGTAGTTGGTTTTACCCGCCCGCCCTCCCGCCCGCCCATTACGCAATAGTTCCTGTACCCGGACCTTGTTGATTGTGGTGGTCTGCGTCCCCTATGCACACATTAATTGTCATAGCGAATTACTACTTGCACGAATCCGGGCCTATGCGATGTTGAGAGAAGGTCAAACCGTGGCACTCGAGAACCCGCCCACACAGCGGCCTCCTCGAGCCCCGTGTCCGCCCGGCTTCGGGGCTGGTGCCCACTGGCAGGGCGCCCAACCCACTCTTCTCCTCTGATCGTCGACGTCGTGCGCGATAGACGAAGCTGTATGGCAGGGTACCGTTGGATCGGGTGCTCATGCCGCATGCGTTCCACAATGTAGTCTCATACCAAAGAACCGTCCGCGTGCCGTCACGTTTACGTGTGAGGGGTTCGGTACGAACCTATTCCACAATGAACCGCCGAGCTGGGGTGATCATGCCTTTTATAGACGACAATGGAGGGGCGCTACACAAATGACGTGGAGAACTGAGAAGTGATATGATAGAACCGACTAACGCAATTCAGGAAAATAGCTTAGGTAAGCTATGCTAAAGTAGAAGTGGACGCAATCCACCCAGCACGATGCGACGCGTGGCAGTGCCTAAGCGCCTTGATATTCCATATTGGTACCGCGTCCACTTTTAGCTAAAGTAGGACCTCGCCAGTAAGTTTCTGGTAGTAGAAGTCACCAACGCTCCTCGTCTGTGTATATATAATGCGCCCCCAAAAAACCAAGATACATGCGGAATCTGGCTCTTCGCCTCATACAACAGCTCACACCCAACAACTAGCATGGACGTGCCCAGGGAACCCATTTCGCTTCTCCCTGAGTACGCTGCGCTGCTTCTGCCACGAACGCTGTTGCCGCTTCTGCGTTGGTTACACCCTCTGCTACGTACAGTATGAGAATTAATTGACCCGTATGTTTCTAGATTCAGTTGTTGGGAACACCACACCAATCTTCAATCCGAGTTCTCAGAATGCCACGACCACTGCGGCACTCCTACATGCTATCGAACCCGGCCAAGGGCAACATTATATTCAACTGCGCAGTTCCCAGCTCGGTCAGTGACTCATGAAATTTCTATCCATATGCCGGCTCATCGAGGTTCGAACATCCAGTTATGTTGGAGGACGCCTCGATTGGCGGTATGCTGTCTGAGCCGCCACCAAGTAATGTGGGCAACACGAGTCAAATCCAAACCTCCAGCCCATCTGGCATGGAAAGCGCTAGGCAGATGCGAAAGGGACCGGGTGTCAAAATAGCTGTGGGTCATCCATTCGTCTTCGGATGTTAATAACTGCGCTAACCCCAACGCGTGCCTTTCCATAATCGATAGTGCAATAATTGCCGCGACGCAAAGAAACAGTGCGATAGAGGACGACCATGTATGCGCTGCATAACGAGAGGGTTTGAGAACTGCCGGGATGCTTCGCCTACCAAAAGTCGAAAAACAAGCCCCGGTCAAGGGGACAGCACAGGAATGGCGACCCTATATCATCCTCGGTCGATAACCGGTTGTGGTTCCACGGCCATGCATCTAGGTATGTACATTGTATACGCATCGTGATGCAGGTCGCCGAGAGGTATTCATCTCTTCACCACCAGTGGGCCAGGGTAGACATTCCGTTGAACATGTAGAGGCGACTTGGCCACTTGCTACAGAGGCCATGGCTGCAAGTATGCACCTTCCCGACCATTCTGCAGACCAGCCCCTCAATAACGCGCGAAGGTCGGACGCGCACCTTGCCCCATACACGTACGATGACTCAGCCCAGGGTCTCACCGCGCTCATTCAACCCTTCATCCCCTCGGCTGTCGTACCACCGCCGATGACGGGATATTCGAGTGCAAGCTGCCCCATTGGCACCATGGATACGGCCGTCTTCCCGTACTATGCCCCAGGTTATGCGGCCGTATCTGACGCCAACAACAGCCTTCCCGATGACGCTCGGTGGGAGGACTTTGAGACGCCCTCAAGCTCTCAAAGCCCTGCATCCGACCCTCCGTTTCACTGGACCCCGGGCTGGTAAACATGAGCACGCACACATAGGGCTCGAATTCGGAAGGACGTGCAACGAACCGGTATTAGCATGATGGCGCACCATTCACGGCCCTTAATTTCGTAGTAGTAATTGTACGATAACGTTCTTCCGATATGCCATTCTTCGCCTTTTGATTTGGTTTCGTGTAGTCCGAGTCGCTACTTATCCGCTCGCTTTTTGTTCTGTTGAGCTGTCAATCGCTGTTGTATGTAAGGTATTGAGAACGTAGAAATCAACGATATTTATAATACATACCACTGGGGGTCATTGAATCTCTGCGGTCCGCCGGGGAGCTGGTTCGCCCCGCTCGTCTCAGCATCGGTGGATGCTGCATAGTATTTCTTGGCTTTGCAGGAGTTTCACTCTGAAGATGTGGGAAACCATTTCTCGCTGCTTCAACGTTCAAGCCCCCGAGCTCTTCAAGCCCGGGGAGCTGCGAAGGTCGTCAAGGGAAGCGCGGGAGGCGATTCGAGCATCAGCACGGGAGTCTGAGGACATGGCCCAGACGGAGGACTCTGATGACTCGGAAGACGAGGCACCGGACGTGGGCACGCATAATCCAGAGACGAGCGCAGATGGAGACCTGTGCTTGGATGACAAGGGTACCGCGATCGCACCCGTTGAGGAGGGGGAGAAAGGCGAACGCGACGAATACTCGGTAAGCATTGCAGGTTGAGCCGACACTGACGAACTGCGGGCATGCCGTCCAGGGATTCCGATCTATGGCTGTGAAAGAATTGTGGCAGACTATTCCAAAAATGGGTCAAGAACAACGTTTTTGCCAACGCGGCGCACTGATCGTCGGGGGGATGGGACAATGCGCACCTGGCAAACGAGGGCCGTATACGACGTCGACGTAAGCCTCATACACGCTGTAGTAACATGTATATACACGCACGTTTAATGGCCTTGGGGCAACGACCGTGGCAGCGGTCGCCTCTCCGGTTCGACGTTGGATCCTAGCAGAAAATGGCGGATTTGAATTTGTTCTGTGAGATTCTTGGTCATGCAACAGGGAAACAACACGTAAGACGAGGAGGCCGTGGGCGCCAAGGTGCCATTCTCAGTCAGCATTTGTTCACGTATTAGTATCATGGCCACTGGTTAAGAAGCTATGGACGGAGTCAATGAGTTCCAGATTCTCAGAGAAAAAGCGGCCCTATCTGACCTCGCTCTGAATGGGATAAATGCGCCCCTTATGAGCAGGATGATGACGTCATAACAGCCCTCTTCCCGTCTATAAATCCGCCCTCCGCCTGCCATGCGGCATGCCCGTCCCCCGACTTAGCAGCATCCTAAGCTCAAGGGCTTGCTCGTCCACTCCGACCCGACCCGTTGCACATTTTACAAGGACTCGGTCCATCCAACCCAACCGGCTCGCTCAGACCCACGTACGCACGATGAGCTCCTCCCGCCCCGAGAAGAAGCAGCGGACCGAGGACTACGTCCTCTACTACGTACGTCCCCATCCCGTCCCATCCCATCCCAGATATCGCAGCGCGTCTGACGCGTACCCCGCCCGCAGTGGCCAGGGATCCCCGGCCGCGGCGAGTACGTCCGCCTCGCGCTCGAGTACGCGGGCATCCCGTACACCGAGCAGAACTCCCCGCCCGAGGGCCTCATCCCCCATCTCTCCAACGCCGCGCGCATCGGCCACCCGCCGCACTTCGCCCCGCCCGCGCTCCAGCTCCCCTCAGGCCGCGTCGTCTCCCAGACCGGCGCGATCCTGCACCTCATCGCCCCACGGTGCGGCCTCGCTGGGCCCCACGGCGGCAAGCTCAACGTCCTGACGGCGGAGGGGCGCGCGGCGCTGAAGAAGCTGAGCGAGGACGAGCTGGAGAAGGGGGAGGAGGAGCGCGCGGCGGTGAGCCAGCTCGTGCTGAGCGCGCTCGACTGGCAGACGGAGGCGCACGACGTGCACCACCCCATTTCGGGCACGCTCTACTACGACGAGCAGAAGCCCGAGGCGGCGCGCACCGCCGCGCTGTTCCGCAGGGACCGCATCCCGCGCTGGCTCGCGCACTTTGAGAACGTGCTGACGACGAACCCCTCGACGGCGGACGGGGAGCGGGTGTATCTGGTGGGAAAGCAGACGACCGCGGCGGACCTGGTGCTGTTCCACGTCATGGCTGGTGTCTCGTTCGCGTTCCCGAAAAGAATGGAGCGGTTGAAGGAAGGTGGCGAGTACGCGAACGTGTTCGCGCTGTGCGAGCGGGTCGAGGGCGAGAAGGGGATCAAGGAGTACCTGGCGAGCGGGAGGCGGCAGAAGTTCAGCGATGGGATCTTCAGATACTACGAGGAGCTGGATCAGGACGAGACGAAGTACAAAAGAGCATAAAACATACCGGCAGAAGTTACCCAAAAGCCTGTAGCCGATTGGAAGGATCGCTGCAATGTACATATCTGTGAGCTTTATTCCAATCAGACGGGAAAAGAGCCAACGCTCACCCGCACAATCCTCCCCCCGCCGCATATATCTCAAGAAGTTTGAAGTACTAGACCTTGATCGAGCCAACAAGCATGCAGCGGAGAGGAAGGGACGACTTGGATAATATGCACAATTTACACATACACACGCAGACCCGCCCACCACCAAAAACGGAGCAGCGCAGCGCGCCCGCGCCATACGATACTGATACGATACTTACCATAAAGCCCAAGGTCCAACGAAGCACGTCTCGATCAGGCTCGCGTTTTCCTCCTCCAACAGTCCATCCAGCACACCAGCACAGGAAGCTCACTCGGCCTTGCCGTCCATGACACGGCCAACCACCTCACCGACCCAGCGCTCGAAGCGCTCCTGGTCCATCACGCCCGCCTCGTCGAAGAACTCGGTGAACTTGCGCTCCTCCGAGGTGCGGCCCTTGCCCAGAAGCGTCTTGCCGCCCGCCGCGGAGCGGACGTACGCGAGCCCGAGCGAGTAACCCGGAGAAGAGGACGGCGAGGAAGGCGTCGGCTTCGCGGTAATGGTTATCCGCTCCGTCACGATCTGCGGATGCGGTGCAAGTGGAAGGCATGGGGTGTCAGCAGTGAGACGTCGGGGGGGAGGGGGGAATAAAGGTACTCACGCGCTTGTCGAACGTCTTTCGCCTGCCGACGAAGACGATGTCGCCCTCGACGAAGTATGCGTAAAGCGTTTGGGTGATGGTCAGGACGACGTATCTGGCAGACGAGCTGTTAGTAGCATGTTCGCAAAAGAGGAGGAGCCAGAAATCGGGCACGACGAGTCAAAGCGGAAGTGTTACCATCCCTCTTTTGGGACAGGCGTGCTGCGGTGAATCAAGCCTCGAAGAATGGACTGGGTGACAGATCGTCAAAAGGCTGTGGACGCAGAGACGTCCTGGCAAGGAAGTAGCATGGCGGAACAATGGGCGATAAGGGAGGCGCCAGTTCTGCAGACAGGCACAACTACCCGAGTGCAGAAGACGGCTGGTGGTAGGCGACACGGTACCGAGACGCGTGTAAAAGGGGAGGCAGGATAAGGTGACTTCAGGCGAGATGGGGAAAAGAAGGAATCTCGCCTATGAATGCGTGATCTCCTCCGCTCCGCGGCAACAGAAAGAGCATACAAGTGTTCCGAAAAGCTGAATACACTCACAAGATGACACCCGCCCATACTGCGGGCTTGCTCTGCTCGAAGGGTATTTTCCAGCCGTACAGCCCCGTAGCACCAGCTACTAGCACCGAGAGCCAGCCGAGCGCGAGACGGACGTCTGTATGCGTGTGAATCTGCTTGAAGAGGTCGGGTCGGGAGAGGAACTGCCAAGCATCATGTCAGTACCGATGTATTGGTGCCGTATATGCACAGTAAAAGAGGATGCATGGACGAGATGGCGGCACAGGCACGCATACATCCGTCTGATGTAGGTGTGTGATACTCGACGGGCACGTTGAGGTGCACACGGCTGGCCACGCCTCCATTCTACATCAATACGCGCAGAGAGGCGCACGCGACCACCAACTTGGGAACGAGCCGAAGCGTACAACGCAGCCTGGAATGCATTGCACGCGCACCACGACTGAGTTGCGATGGCAAGAGGGTCTCGTGCTCAAGTGCACAGTGGAACCCGCTCTACCGCGCGCTTTCCACACGACCCCATGTATGTGGTTGTGGTCGGGGTGAGGCATGTATTCCTCGACGGCCGCCGCAGTCCGGGGAAACGATGGAAACGAGATAGAGGGGGACGTACTCGTTTGAGGGCATCGTCGCACGCGTGCTTCATGTCTGTTGCACTCGCATTGTTCACCTTGACCTCCTCCCGTTCCTCGCCGGACACAGGGAGCAGAAGCGCGTCGATGCTTGACCTGTGGGATGCGTTCTGCTCCTCCTTGGGTGGTGGCGGGGGTGGCGTATCTCCGTTCGATGCTGGGGGTGCGGGTGAGGGCGAGGTGCGACCCTTGCGCGATCTGGGGGCCATGGCTGTGGGTGTTGGTGTGGTTTTCGGTAAAAACTGACGTAGGGGTCGTGCGTGTGCGATCTTATAGGAGAACTGGAGAAGTTGCAGCGCCAGGTATCGCGTTACAAACGAGCAGCTAACAGCAAGCGAGGGCGAAAGGCGGAGAGAGGAATGGAGAGATGAGAGAAGGTAGGGAAAGAGGACACGACGACGGACCACGCTCCAATCCACCAAAGCGCGCTCCGCAACGTGGCCTCTCGGCTATCTTGCTCGCTTACAGGATGGCTTCTTTGGTTCAACTAGTAAGCGCTTGGATCGACTCCGCCACGTGAAGCTGGTTCGGCTCGGAGGCCGTGTGTCATTCTCGTTGACGAGCGCGAAATTGGCAAGTCTCTGAATCGTTCCACTTGTTGTGCAAAAGGCGCACTATAAATCCTCCCCCGCCTTGTATGTCGACTTTCCAACCCCCTCCTCTCCCCTCCGAGTCCCTACTCCCGAGTCGGTGCACGGCATGCCCTCTACGAAGTCGGGGTCGAAGGCAACACCAGGATCGGACGCGTACGCGTCCTGCTGGAGAAAATGGATGACACGCGCCGTGATCGCGTTCGTCGTCTACGTCACTTGCAGTTTCCTTGACCGTATAAAGGTATGCTCCTTATACACATTCAGTGGCCTCGTGTTTGACAAGCGAACCCACCTGTCGTTTATGTTGCGTAGGCCCGCTGGTATGTCTTCACCCCCGAGGCCCTCCATGCCCTCGCGCAGGACGCGGTCAAGGCGCACCCGAACGACATCAACGCTATCATTCCCCATATCGTCTCGAATCTCACCGCCGAGCATCCTTCCTCCGTTATCGCCCTTAACACCAACTCTTCGGAGTGGGTCTTGAACAACGCCGGCGGCGCCATGGGTGCGATGTACATCATCCACGCGAGCATCACCGAGTACTTAATCATCTTCGGCACGCCTCTTGGCACGGAGGGTCACTCCGGTGTGCACACCGCGGACGACTACTTCAACATCCTCGTTGGTGAGCAGTGGGCGTTCAACCCCCCGAGCCTCGCCAAGGAGGTCTACCGCCCCGGCGACGTGCACCATCTGCCGCGTGGGCACGTCAAGCAGTACAAGATGCACGAGGGCTGCTTCGCCCTCGAGTATGCGCGTGGTCCGTCTTCCTCTCCATCGTGTGTATTCCTTCTTCGCGGAAATGCTGACGTTTCTGCGTCTGGCGTGTCTAGGATGGATTCCGCTCATGCTTCCCTTCGGCCTCGCCGACGTCTTCTCCTCTACGCTCGATTACTGGTCGTTCTACCACACCGTCCGCATCACCGCGCGCGAGAACATCCGCAACCTCCTCATTGGCAAGATCTAGACCTAGATGACCCCACCCGGTATCGCTCTCGCTGCAAAGTACCGGAGCTAATGTAATTCACGCACGTTGCATATCTGTAATGCCCTACATACTAGGTTGCTATCGATGTCACGCTTGCTTGTTGGATGCCTTACCTTCCGTCCGCCTTGGCTGGCTCGCCGCTCAGACCTCGACGTTCCGTGGACGAAACGGAGGGGTGCTATCACTCTAGTGGTATGTATTATGCCGTTGTCATGCATGATCAGAATAAGCTACAAAGCGATTCACACAGCGAGGCAGGCGACCGAGAGCGAGGGACCGGAACATCAAGAAATCAAGTCGAAAAGCAAATGATCACATCGGAACGATGTTGTCGTTTGTTTAACCCTTACCGCAAAACAAGGGACGATGAGTGGGTGAGTCGTTATTCTGGCACCTGCTGAACACACGTACCATCGAGCACCGTGTGTGCGCATTTACGTCTGCCAACCCCCGCCCCAGTAGAACGGGGCGGAGGTTGCAGGGTTTTGAGGGCCCGAGGGGCCCCCAAAACCCTCCAGCTGACCGGGAGCAATCCCGAGAAGAGTGTGGTTGGCCTGGGATGCGGCAGCGCACTCTGGAACATAGTATGGGAATACTGCCATGTCCCGGGTGCCAATGGGGCGGCTCGCGCCTACATGCCCCATCGGCGGCGGCGCGACAGGCTGGGGTATGGCGGGTTCGGTGAACGCGACAAGCTCCTGTGCTGTGTTACTGTACGCGTATGGGGCCTGAACCATGCTACCGGCGCCGAAGGTAGACGGTTCGAGGCGTCCCTCTGACCATCGCGCGTTGTTGAAGGGTTGGTTGGTAGAAGGGTCCGGAAGGCGCGTATATCCGTACATAGCCTCGGGCGCAATGTGGGGAGTCCACTGTACATCGCTCTGCGGCACTAGTGCACAGTCTAAGAATACTGGTTCGGGGACCTGAACTATGATGCATGTACAACATACCCGGATGCATGGCGGCGGTACTACCAGTCGGTGCCCACTGAGAATGATAGAGGGCTGCCATTCGTGCGCCGCCCCCTTGACGGAAGGCTGTTTTCCGACTTTTGGTAGGTGAAGCGTCCCGGCAGTCCCCAAACCCCTTCTTTATGCAGCGCTTGCACGGTCGACCTCGATCGCACTGTTTCTTTGCCTCCCGGCAATTGTTGCACTGGCGTTCATCATCGCATGGCGAACCCACACGTCAATGCCAGCCACCAGCAATAATGGAAGACGATTATGCCCACAGCTACTTTAACTCCAGGCCCCTTCCGTCGGACCGGCGTGGGGGTTGTGACTGGCGGGTTCGGGCTCCCCGCGTCTGGTTGGGACATGCTGCCGATCGGAGAACCCTCTAACATAGCTAATGTCCCAAGCATCGTCAGTCTAAATCATAGGAGGATGTTGGAGAGGTGCTCACCCGGCTGCGGGCCGCAGAGCCGAACGTTTGAATGTTGCTGCTGGTCAGATGCCAAAAGTACTGTAATGTTGTAGTGCGGGTGTGCAAAACTGTGCACAAGCAAAGGACGATGTTATGGGAGCGGAATGGTGAGGGGACGCGGAGGATACAAGCTTTTATGCAGGTCGGATCCGACTGAGGCCATCGCAAGACCACCGCAAGAGGTTGTGATCAGCCGAGCCGCGATTCGCCAATCCTTTCACCATGCTCGTTCCCATACAGGCGGGAGGCAAACCATTTCTGGTCACGCCTGCTTTCCTTGCAATCGCCGGACCTGTCGGGCCTTTACGTAAGTTGGTATTTGGGATACGGACTACACACCGGAGTTCCCCGGAGAACATCTTGGTCGTCTCGGGCAAGGGGTGTCCAAGAATGTAAGCGCCGACACAGAGCCTAGGGGGGTGGGGTGTGGTGGGTGGTCGGCTGGCGGGGAGGTTGCCCGAACTTTTGTCCGAGGGTTGCTAAAAAAGGTCCGAACCCTCCTCTGAGCCGGTCGTCCGCCCAAATCTTGGGCGTTTAGATCAAATTAAATATGCTTTTGTGCGTCCAGCGACGCTCATTTGGGCTTCGACCACTGTACACCATGATGGACCAAGCGGCCTGCGGTCTCTGCGTCCTTCCAATTCTAGCCATTCCTTTACTTACTCAACATGTACTCACTCTCCATGTGATACGACAGGATACCATTCTTGCCGCTTCAACCACTCCCCCCTCCCGACATGTCCCATCCTTCGCTGCAGCATACGGCGCGGGGCGATGCGCCGCGTTTTCAGTAAGAGTACCGCGACCGTGGCGAGCTTCAAGTTACGGTCGTCGATCGATTGATCCCGGAACACGAAGAACCCGGCTCATCTCACTATGACTTCAGGCCATTTATGTCTGCTGAACAGGCTGTCTCCGCCATATGGGACGACCCAAAGTTTCAATCGATGTAACATATCTTGAATTCCGAAAACGGAAAATTACCATATATGGGGGGTGGGGGGGTGGTCAAGCACTTTCGGGAACGCTCGGAAAAAAGTTTTCGGGGGGTAGTGGGGTCCCCCCGGGCAAATCCTCGTTGGCCAAAATTTTGGGGCATTGTGTCGAGAAAAAAAGTCTTAGACACCCCTTGTCTCGGGGGAAGACATCCTCCACTGTATGGTACACATACTAGATGACTTCCCGTAAGAATCTACGGCTCTGGAACGTCCGTAGATGCATCAGCGGAGCTTGATCTGGGCTAAGGATCTCAGTCGCTGGAGGATTCCAGGTGAGCGTCTATGGCTATGCACATGGGTTACCTCAGCACCCAATGTGGAAGAGAATTGACAGTTTGTTGATGCTAACAGGATTTCTACTGATGCATCCTTCCTTTTGAAGGGCATTGGAGCTTTAGCGAGCCTCAGCGAGGCATCTACGGACGCGTTTTGGTCTGGAGAGGGGGGTCGACCCCCCCTTCCAGATTTTGGGCGCTTGCAGCATCTACGGACGTCGGTCTCAGAAACGGAGTTTGGATCGGACTCGGCATCTCGGCGGATAGGCCAGATTTCGCATCTAGAGGCAACTACGGACGTTCAGACGTCCGTAGATTCTTACGGGAAGTCATCCAGTGAGCTTACACCAGTATGAATACTCCATTGATGCGTTCTAGCTACGCAATGCCTACGATGCTGGGCTGTTCGAGCACGAAAATTTTTGAAAGCACCTGTTATTCGCCAAGTACATACATGTACGGCCTACTCTTATATAATAAACCCGATGCACATTACTTGTAGCTACGCTACCACGTCCGCGAAGGCGATAGACGTATAATGCATGCTTGCCTGGCCCCGAGGTGAATGCCGAGAGCTTTTTCCGCATCGCGAATATGGTTTGCAGGCGAGGGTGGCTTCACAAGATGTCCAATGCTATTCAGAAGCTGGATAGAAGGGAGGATGACAACAGAAGGTGCGGTTTACAGGGAGCAAGATGGGGTGGGATCCCAAAGGAAGGTCAAGAGACGACGACGTGGCAAAGGCAGAAGTTGGCTCGAGATGCTAAGTCCAACGGGCGCTAGCGGAGCGTGAATTCTCATCTTATGATTCTAATGGAGACTTTAGTCGGGTTAGAGCACTGTACTTGAACGATGAGCCATCAGCAAGAGATGTTCCGGCTATCGGTACTAACCCTCCTATTGCAAGCTTCGCGGGCTTGACTGGTGCGCCCCACAGCCACAATCTCTGCTTTGAACCTCACGCTTCTGTTAGTTACTAGGGGTGCTCAATTCTCGTCGCTCGCTCAGTTCGTCGCGCGCCTACCCAACGCTTGCATAGCGGGTTCAGACCCCGCCCCACAGCCACAAGTGTACTCGCTTTGCGGTCAGCGGTCGGGTCCCGCGAGCCGCAGTGTTGGCACTTTGGGTCAGACCGGTCAGCAGATACTGACCGATTTGACGTTTTGACCGATTTGACTGCCCGTCTGACCGGTCCGGTCAGACGGGGTCAGTCAATGTCACGTGTCGAGGACGATGCCATTGGCGCTAGACGTCCGTCCCAGTTCAGCACTGTCGTCTCTCATCTGACATCGGCTACGACTCCTGCGCTCTCGCTACAGACAAAGCAAGCCCCTCCCCCTCGCTGCACGTATGAGCTCCCTTCCTAGTTTACTCAAATATATCTTTTTCTCTCCCCTCTCCCCTCTCGGACATGACTGGGGGCCGCCCTCGGGGCCCTTGGTGGCGACTCTTCACCTCAAATGGTGTCAAGTACAAGACAAACACAACCTACCAAGCTGCCTGGTGCAAGCGCTGTATCGAGCACCACATGTCCGAGAACCGACGGACTGATGCGGCGCTGCTTGAGGCTGGAGAGATCACCGCGGTACGGTCAGAACAGGAATTGCAGCGTCTTGGTGAGTCTCGAAATTTGGGTGTGGCGTGCATGGCACCAACTGCAGTTGATGCAGCGTTCGGACGGGCGGGGTATACGGAACTGCAGAACCAGCAGTTTCCATTCACGGATGCAGAGGATGCGAAGGCGGTTGAGCCAGTGTGCGGGAGAGCAGAGTCTATGGCCTCTCATGCCCGCGGGTGTGCGCATCGGGACCAGGATGAGGTAGAGGCGATCGCAGCGGAGCAAGCTGCCGCGAAGCAAGCACGTTCAGGACGAGCCAACCGCGAGAACACTGTGCCCCCCGCTTCCACCTCCCATTCCGCATTATCTCGTTCGACTTCATCGTCGACGTCCGGTACCAGTTCGCAGGCAGTTATCCTTCAACCCCCTCTCAAGCGCGCTCGGACATCCGGAGTCGACTCGTCACTTGCGTACATCAGTGAGCCATTCACTCCTTCATGGGACCGCGATTGCCAGAAGCAGTTCGGCGATGACCTTGCCAAGGTTTTCGCCGCGAACTCTATGTCGTGGAATATAGCGGACAACTTCCAGTTTCATGGATTCTTTCACAAGTGGGTCCCATCTGCGCGTGTCCCCAGCCGGCGGGCTCTCTCGGGCTCCCATCTCAAACGGGCAGCGAAGGAGGCGGACACCAAGGCTGTTGAGAGGCTGTCTGGGAGATATGCAATGGGCCAGTGCGACGGCTGGAAGAGCATTGCGAAGACAAGCCTGGTGAGCTCTGTGATGAGTGTCGACTTCGAGGTGTGTCCCTTTGATGTTATCCACGGATTACTCACTTATGTTATGGCAAAGCCCCATCTTGTAGAGACTCATAACATGAATGGCGAGCCAAAAACAGGTGACCGCATGTTCGAGCTGATCAAGGGAGACATCGGGACCATGGAGGCCAAGTACGACGTCGAGGTCATTGGTTGGTGCACTGATGACGGCCCAGATGGCAAGCGGGCCCGACGGCTGCTCCTTGAGGCGATGTACTGGCTCATCGTCATCTTATGCTGGGCGCATCAGATACAGCTAGTTGTAGGCGATCTCTTCAAGCTCTCGGACCTTGCACAGCTTGCTCGCGAAGCTGTCGAGGTGATCAAGTGGTTCACGAGCCATGGGGTGGCCCTCGACCTTCTCGCTGCAGAGCAGCGGTTCAACAATCCTACTGCCACTGTTCACGTCTTGATCCTCCCCGCAGCCACTCGGTGGGCGTCACACTTCCATGCATTTTCACGACTTCTTGATCTGCAACCATTCCTGGATGCCTGCGTCTTGCGACAAGCTCGTCGACTCCGCGAAATTGCCGGTACAAGCGCCCGCGATGAAGCAGCGAGGGAGAAAGTTGATTGGGTCATGCGTACCATCCGTGACGAAAACTTCTGGACACGTCTCGCAAAGTAAGTCGGGTTATATCTAGCCACCTGTATCTCCATCTTATTAGGTGCATATCTCAGGCTTAAGGGCTATCTTGAGCCACTCGCTGTGGCATCTAACATTGCCCAAGGCTCGGACACTCGCCTCGATCATGTTCTCCTCACGCTCGGACACCTTCACACAGTATTCGATGGGCCTGACATCGAGGAACAGGTCCGAGACAAGGTGCTCGGGAGCCTTGAGCGGCGGTGGAAGGCTGCTGACCAAGACGTTTTCATCCTCACTGTCTTCCTCAATCCTTACATCCGCCATCACGTCTTCAACAAGCATGCACTCACTGTTGGTCAGTTGATCGAAATGGCCCGCTACGCATTCAAGCGCTTCTTCAAGGTCGACCCCACTCCCGAATTTACGACGGGACTCATCGACTATGCAAATGGCAGGGCTGAGTTTAGCGCAACCGCCATGTTACTTGATCACATCCGGACAGAGGCGGTGCGAGCAAACAAGGTGTGTACATTCATATTTGATACTATACTACGTACTAATCCTTGTCCTGGTAGCGTGTCAATGTCAAGACCATCTGGGAGCTGGCCAATGCGTCCAATGCCGGCGAATCACTGGCAGGCCGTGGAGGAATAGCGCAGCTTGCGCTTCGCTTGTTCTCGGTTGTAGCCAACTCCGGGGACTGCGAGCGAACCTTTAGCAACTTCGGCAATGTTGTAACAAAGCGCCGTGTCCACCTCGCGCCGAAGAAAGTTCACCTTGCAACACAGGTCAAGTTGCACCTCCAGAAGTGTCATCAGGCCTCCGACGTCGGCGAGTACATCCGGAAGAAGCGCAAATTTGCCCAGCACGAATCCGAGGACAGCGAATCAGAAGCCGAGGCCGAGAATACTATCCCCACATCGACAGCAGCAGCAGCATCCTCCACAGCCACTGTTGCAAATACCAACGCCTCTTCAAGCCCCTCCGATCACGGGCCTCCCGAGCAGTTCGTCGAGGAGGAGAACTTTGATGACATGCTCCAGACCCTTGTCGATCCGGCAGACGAAGCTCGCCAAGCAGATCACGGCGAAGACGATGTCACGGAGCCTTCCGCAGAGGCCTATCAACATCCGGACATGCTCTCCTTCCCAGCTGAACCTTCTGCTGACATTTTGGCTCAGTCCCGGCTTCCAGTCAACCTCACGGCATGTCGTACAAAAACCAACATCCCTCTTTCCCGCCTCTTCCTCTTCACGGACCCTCTTCCCGCTCCGGGTCAAGCCCCGCCGCCTCCGACCGCGCGATTGAACCTTTTTTGGGAAGGTGGCACAACTGCACTCGAACGGGATAGGGCGCTATTCGAACGAATGCAGCCTCATAACCAGTGATGCATATACTTATTTGTAAACGTCTTATTCCGTGAGTACTGTACCATATACCCAGGCGAATGACATCTCCGGTGGATGTCCATGCGCATAGGCGCCGTAAAGACGTGAAGACTTCAAACATTTATAACTTGTGAGGCATAAATTACTAAGGGACACAAATGTTGCGGTCAGCTTTAGAATGGCATATTCTATCATTCCTCAATGTTTCGTCTTCTGCACTCCATGGGTTGGATCAGTACAATGCCAACATTGAGGCACTCCTCGCGCAGCTTGGGCGCCTGAAATCTTGTCTTCGGCCCCTTATCAGGCTGCCTGGCTCGCAGCGCTCGAGAGGTCAACTGACCGGTCAGACGGGATCAGTCAGACTCCCCGCTGTTTTGATCGGTCAAAGGGTCAGACCGGTCTGACGAGCGGTCATTGCCAACACTGCCGCGAGGTGTCACGCGGCCCTCGCGTCTGTGTTGCACTCCTCGATTTATTAACAAGTCAGATAAAATGCATGGGCAGCTTCCGAAATATTAAATATATGGGAATAGGTATCGAATACTGCAAGACGAGAGGGAAGAAATCTGGGAACTTCGGCCATACCATACTGGTATGCGCGCGCCTCACGAAGCGGCCCACGGAAAACCTGTTAGCCCCAGTACCTAACGTACCGTTGGCGTGTCGCGCAGGTCGAAATCGTCATCAGATCCCGACCTGCACGTCGTCTTCGGGCTGGCCCACACTGACAGTTGCCAGGACGCCCTCACCCCGTGCTATAGGGCGGAATCTAAACCCGCTACGCAAGCGCTGGGTAGGCGCGCGACGAACCGAGCTAGCGACGAGAATTGAGCACCCCTACTAAGTCTCCTGCTTTCCCCGGCGGCAAATGTCATCCATCGCCGACCCTGTCACCACCCCGAGCGTCTTGGCCGCAAAGAATTGACCGGCGGTAGGTGTACCTGTCCAAACATGCATTATTCTCTGCACGGCTCGCACAGGAAGCTGTTCGGCAGACCGGCGCAACCGGCCAGGGCTTCCTTCGCCTCCTGCACGCCTTCGTGCTCTCTCGCCACAGCTTATGTATCGAATTCAACGAATCAACCGAGTATGTGGTGATCGTCCACCTCATTTCCGATAGCAGAACGAGGAGCGGCGACGCAAAGTTCGTGCGTCCTTTGACATCCCTTTCTTCGCGGCGCCTTCTATCTCCTTAGCGTCTAGTCTCTCGCCTGACACGGTCCTTTTATGCCACAAGACCGCGTCCGCCAGCACTCTCCAGCACTCCTGTTCAAATCCGTCGGCGACACAAAGCGGCGACGCTGCCCTCTCCCGCCTCGCCCCGCATGCGTCCTGCTGCTCCGGCTCCCGATGGCTCCTCGATAAGCGGACACGACATGACGTCTCACATCAAAGGATTGCATTCTGCGCGGCGACGATGAGGTCACGGTAAGTGTCGTTTTGACTTCGGGGCGGGAGCGGACGTGAGGAAGGGCAACGGATTCGAGATTGGATGGGAGATGGCGGTCGAGGATGAGGGGACCTGGGAGAATTGCGGGTCATGACGGTACGCTCGGACGCTCAGAGAGGACAGATCGATAGAGGAGGTTGAGCGGCCGGAGAAGTCTACTGGTTATCTGGCATCGTTGATGCTGGGAATACAGTCGCGTGGGCGAGTCTGCCGAAGTGAGTACTCTGTCAATGTCTCTTTCGTGATGGGCTTACGCAACATAGGTATGCGTACCTAACTCCGTACGCGCGCTTGCCAGACGATCGCGGCCCACACGGGGTAGCCGGACGGCCCTCTACTTGGCGTAGTAGAGCGCAGACGTGTCTGGGCAGTGCATGTCATGGTCATGCGCCTCCGTCTGCAAGTCGAGCGCGCTCAGTACGGGCTGGCATACGGCCACGCGCCCCTCCCGCTTCTTCATCTCGCCCTCGCTCGGTTCCTCCTTGAACGCCGCGGGCCTTCCATTCCGTGCGCGTTGAGCTTGCTGTCGTGCACACCGGAGGGCACTGGCAGTGCCAGGCGACGAGATGGCGGATTGCGCCGCTACCTTGCGAGATGACGCGGGCAGAAAAGAGCTACGACGCATGCGGGTCACTGATGGGCAGGGTCGGAGAGGAGGGGGATGAGGCCCTGGGGCGGGGAGTTCTACTCGGTGTACAGGACCCGGGCCCGCTCAAGCGCAAGGCAGACGATGTTTCGGGAATGCTGGGCCACTGCATGCGATCCGCGCGTCAGACGTGTTGGGAGTCAGGCGGCATGCGGTGAACGTTACGTACGTAAAATACGTGGTCCTCGGCGCGCTACTTCTTGGCAGGGATCCAAACTTATCGTGCATGCGTGGATTATGGTCGAAGATGATTCGGTGGATTTGCCCCTTGGACAAGCTGCGATGGGCTAGGCCGGCGGGAAGGAGCAAGATTTCAGGAAAATGCCGAGTTGGAGGACGGACATAGCGTACAGCCGGCGGGAGGCCGATCTACAGACGAGGGGAGGGCTGCGATGACGTCGTCCTGGCCATACGAAAGTCGAGAGCCTTTAAGCTGTCGCCGTCATCCCAAGGACCTAGAATTCGAAGGAGGGAACCTATTCCTATTACATAACTGTGTAGACGTCCACGACACTTCGAGCGTAAAGACTTACTCTGCTAGAGGATTGGCACGTCGCTTGCCATGCCTAACGGGATAGAGACGCCGTACCAGACCGATCTTTACGGAACGGAGTTAACCTGCATAAGAGGCGATTGGTCAAAGGCGAATGATAGCATGAAGAACCGCGCAAATGGCAGCGCACCTTCTCCCTTCCTTCCTACTTTTTACAGGCCCCGTTCGCCATGTTTCACACCTCCACGGTGTTTAGGATGCCTAGGCTTGAGACGATAGCACAATAAGTCATAAAGTTCGGCGACATTGAGGACTACAGCCTTGCCGTGCGCTACGGGGACGGTGTGCGAGAGTTCCGCGTCGCTATTGGGCCTGGTTTGAGAAGAATTGGTTCAGGCCGTGCAATCTCTGGGGTTCAAGTATTCAAGTGCGGGTTTCAAGTATTCAAGTGCGTGGTTAGCGGGTTGGAGGCACATTAACCGGCAAAAAAACGTACGCGCTGAGGTCGGAACAGGAGATCCCTGGTCCGAGGTTCGCACCCTTGGGTTTGCGAATATCCTACTCGCCAGAGGATAAAAGTCTACAAGAGAGGTGGTATCCTGAAGGGTTTCTCGGATCCCGCGTACTGAGACCTAGTCGCATTTTAACCCGCATAAGTATCGTGAGTACAATGGGGGTGCTCGAGAACAGAGAGCGCGGAAATGTACATGCCTGACAGTTGGCGAGAGAGGGCATGATTGCTTCAATTGCGACAAGTTCCGGTAGGGTTCGAAAGTACCGCTGCTACGTGGCCCCGCTCGCTGGCATGAGGATGAGTTTTGGAAGTACAGGCAATTCCTCCCTGAACGGCGGATCGACAGAGGGGGTTAATCCGAGATCGACCGAGAGTGAGCACATGAGGTTACCTGAGGTCTAACGAGAGACATTGCGCTGCGTCTAAATCATGCTTCCGATCGATATGTCTATGGCGCAGATGAAAGAAAATACGTCGATCATGTACGCACCCAAGTGTTGACAGTAGAGAGACATGGTCTTCAGGATGGACTGCGTGGCGTCGACAACATGCCGCAGCCCAAGCATCGCGCAGGGAAGGGTATACCAGGATGATAACCTGCAGACGTGTACTATTTCAGCGGGGTCTCGCCAGCAAACGGAGCCAAGGAAGGAGAGCGTCCTCTGAACGTGAGCGCATTTCGTCCTTCTGACGCGGTGGGTAACGGGACGGCTGAAGTGCTGGGACGCGGCAAGCGACACAATGAATGGCACTTACGTGACCCCTTTCGCCATACACAGATACCTAGAGAAAGCCAGCGATACACTTCCAGTGACCTCCAGCGTTTCTCGGGGCTCGAGCTTCTCCATGGTGAAGTTTGCCTGACGGGACTGTTCGCTTGGAACCGGCTATCGAGCAAGATCCGGATATTTGAAAAGCTAGGTCGAGTAAAAGCTATAGAACAGTAGGTACTGCTGAATCATTCTATACAGAATGGGATTAGAAAGAGACGTTGTTGGAGGACACCCAAGGAGGAGGGCTGGAGGATCGAAGGCAAACGTTGGGACCCGAAAAGGCGCTCAACCGGGAATTGCCGTTCCGCTTCTGCACCCCGTACTTATCGGAGCAACAACCGTCCCTCGATGATTCCCTGATGTCCGACAACGGACGACCCCCATGAAACCTGGCGACTAGGTTTGTGCTACAGGCTAGGAATCCCCTCCTGCACAACGGCGTTTGACCCCGGAACCTTGCTCACCGCTGCCTCGGTGTCCATTCCAAGGCGCTTAAGAAATATACCAGCTCTCGGGAGATGCCGGTCGGAGAATGCCTATCATACGTGGTAGCACACGACGATTCACCGGCACCCTCGCGTCCGTCTTTGCTACCCAGTCCCCGGCATATGTACCCTCCTCGCGACGAGCTCTCGCATGAGTCGAAGCGCTATTCGGAACCCTTGACGCCACTGCGTCCTATTTGGGTGCGAGATGCCGCAAGTATTATGCCCGTTCTCTCCGAATCTCAATCTCACGATGGCTTCTGAACCAGTATCATTATGCCGCTTCCCACTGCGCAGGACCTCTGGTATCCTTGGTTCTCATGGAAAACATGCTTCGAAGACAGGCACACCAGGACCGGTCTGTATTGGGCTCGGCGACACCCTTCGACTCCCCTCAAGTACGACTAGAACGGACATCGATCGCTCACCTCCTTGACGTCTCACACGCATACTTCGTATCGGTTTCACCATAAGGTATCCTATGTACGTGTCTCCATTCATTCGTTTCTCTCTTGCTATTTGCATTGGCTCAGGCCGCGCCATACGGTGTGTGGGGTGTATTTACGCACCCACAACAATAGATTAACAGCCTCCGGGGCGAGGTCATCCCACCTGGCTGTTCTCGCGGTACTCGCTTCTTTTCTTGATCAGCGAGCCACCGTGCATTACGCAGTATGATCTTCATAATATACGCATGCCTCAGCAGATCCCCTTACATCCTGTATATAAATCGGGCTTCCGTCTCCGACTTCCCCTCTTCCAGCCCTGCCGGTGACCAGAGCCCACGAGCCTTGTTTACTGGCCCCTCGTTCGGTTCACGGCAATGGCTGACGCTCCTTTCCAGGTCGCTCTGATTTGCGCGACGACATGGGTCCTGTGGAAGATCCTCCGACTGTATCTCGTGACGATAGCATTAGATAATCTACCCGGGCCACCAAGCCCCTCCATCTTATTTGGTGAGTTATGCCTCCACGTATCGTCACGACTGTCCTTTCTGACACCGTTTGCGCGACCGTGGCAAGGAAATCTCAAGCAGCTGTACGACAAACAGGGATGGGCGTTCCACAGGCAACTGGAGGAGTATGGACCTGTCTCCGTGCTTCACGGGAGGTTTGGAGTGCGTAGGCCGTGTCCTCAATCCCGGAGCTCCGAATGGCTCATGCCCTTTGGACGTCTAGCACAAGATTGTGTACGTCTTCGATCCGAAGGCGATGCACACCATCGCAGTCAAGGAACAGTACGTCTACGACGAAGCGCGCTGGTTTCTCGGGTAAGCTCTCCTGCAGCTGCGCGCTGGATGTAATACTCATAACTCCCTCTAGGATAAATTTGTTAACCTTGGGACCCGGTCTCCTGGCCACCACCGGTGAGTTTAGGCACAGATTTGCTGGCGTGAGGCAGATTCGGAGGTTTAACGGGAGCGCGCAGGCGAACAGCACCGCCAGCAGAGGAAGATGCTCAGCCCGGCCTTCAATATTAACCACATGCGGGAGATGATCCCGATCTTCTATGAAGTGACGCACAAGGTAATGTGCGCCCGGATCGATGTCAACTGAAGCATGACTGACAGCGGCGTGGTCGAAGCTTCGTACAGCACTCGAGAGTATTGTGAAGGATGGCCCGAAGGAGATCAACATGGTCACCTGGATGGGGCGGACTGCCGCCGAAATCATAGGAGAGGCCGGCCTCGGGCACTCGTTCGACTCACTTGCGGAGGAGAGCACCGACACGTACGGAGGTGCCCTCAAGTTGTTCATGTCAGTCCTCTCCCCCCCGAATGCTGCGGGACTATGTTCGTTTCACCTTTTGCTGACTCCGTGTTATTGGTTATAGCCCATCGCTATACAGTCTTGCTGCGTACATCCAGTTCTGGCCATACGTCGAAGCGGCCATCCCCCGGCCACTCAGGCGGTATTTCGCCGATCGGCTCCCGCACAAAGGCTTCCAGCAGCTAAGACGGGTGGTGGACACAATGCATGATCAGGCTATTCACATCTACAGTGCGAAAAAGGCGGCACTTGCAAAGGGTGACGAGGGTGCTAAGGAGTTGTTCCGTGAGGGGAAGGATCTCATGAGTATCATGCGTAAGTGTGCAAAACCTCTTGCAGTAGGAGAGCTCTGAGTTCGTGCTAGTGAGGGCGAACATGGCCGCGGAAGACACGGAAAGGTTGTCGGATGAGGAATTGATCGGACAGATGTCGTAAGTTGTCGTCTTCACCCTGTTTCACGCACCGTGCTCACTGAATGCCATCTATCCCTTTCTTCATAGGACTCTGACTACGGCAGCTACGGACACCACGTCCAACGCGCTTTCGATGACCCTCGATTTCCTCGCGAAACACCCCGAGGCCCAGGCCAGGTTACGCCGAGAGCTTCTCGATGCGCAGAGCGAGGGAAAGGATTTGGGGTACGATGACCTCGTTAACCTTCCGTACCTCGACGCCATCTGTCGCGAGACGTTGCGCCTGTAGGTTTCCCATCGGTTCGATCGGTGGTTCATTTGTTGATATATGGAACAGCTTCCCTCCTGCTCTATTCCGGTTCCGAGAGTGCGTCTTCCAGTGGCATCGCCTGTGGCGACCATTCGCATTGACACAATTCTAACTTGTTTCAGAACCCGTGAAGACGTCGTGTTGCCGCTCTCCGAGCCCGTCCGAGGTCGTGATGGCACGACGATATCCGAAGTCCCCATCCCGAAGGACACCTCAGTCTTCGTTGGGATCTATACGTCAAATACGCGGAAGGCGCTCTGGGGCGAAGATGCGTACGAGTGGAAGCCGGAGCGTTGGCTGTCACGGCTCCCCGACGCCGTTTTAGACGCGAAGATCCCCGGAGTATACTCAAATCTGTGCGTATCGTTTTCGAGGCGTCGATCGGCCGACCTACTGAGTATATTTGGCTATAGAATGACGTTCTGGGGCGGTGGTCGGGCTTGCATGTAAGTGTACCCTTCGTTTGGTCCCGTTTTCGTGCAGTAATCGCAAATCACTCGCAGCGGCTTCAAGTTCTCTCAGTTAGAGATGAGTGCGTCACCGGCCACCGCCCCAGTATTGCCATATTACTCATGATGTTTCCTTGTCATAGAGGTTATCCTGGCCGTACTCGTCTCTACCTTCACTTTCGAGCACACCGAGAAGAGAATCAAATGGAACCTTGCGGGGATCAGCTACCCATCCGTCGTAGACGAGAAAAGCCCTTCCCTACCCTTGAAGGTAGGGTTAGTTAAGCCTTCTTGAGCTGGACACTCGTTCACATCTCGAGATGGTATGTGTCGTAAATATGTATTGATACGAGCTTCTTTTGATCGACTGCATCAAATTTTCTCGCCGCCACGATGACGGCGTGTCTCCACCTTCAAGGTGATGCAATAAAATATCGTGTTTCTACGGCCGGATGCCTTACCCACAAATCTGTTATCCGTTAGAGGAAATCTCGCAGGCATTGAGGATGATGCCAATTCATTCATTTCTTCTACACCGAGACTTTCTGACAATACCTAATAAGTGTGTGTCCTCACTTTCGTCCTTCGTCTCCTTCTCGCATCCCACCAGGCATCTACGCGGAAGCGATACGTGACCAACAAGTCACTTATTAAACCTAATAAATAGGGTTTGTCGTATCCAAATCCCATCTGCGGCCTCGCTCACCGGCGAGCGACGTCCCGTACTGTGCGCGGAACCATTCAGTGTTGTATGAAATTTAACTGAGGTGCGTGAACGTACCCGAATGTTACCCGCTTACTGGAACAACTTCCTGCAGTTCTTTCAGGACTGTGGATTGAATCGAAGTCTGCAGTCCCGTCAGCATTTTCATTGAATCGCATACAGAACACAGCGGGATACTCACCACGTGTTCATCACGACTGCCTTCATCGTCCCCCAAGTTGTCCACGTCCACCGTCGGAGTGGCTACCCCGGCGGCCTGGTCCGAAGCTCCGCTTCCGTCCCAAGATCCGTCCAACAAACGCTTCCACTCCGCCAACGTGAACAGCGCGTCAAGTCGGTAGGGAATAGGATCGCGGGGGTAATAGATTCTGAAGTCGAAATGTTTGCAGGCCAAGTGAATAGCCCAGAGCGTCCACCGATGAGCGCCAAGAGGGGTCGACATCGCGGCATCATGTTCCAACCTGACGCTCGCCAAAGGTACCCCGCTCTCTGCCCGAATGCGGGCCGTCGCGAGGAGAAGATCGGCCATGACGTGCACGCCCAGCGAGTTGGGCATCCAGTCCGCGCCGGTGCTGATGTCCAACTCACATACAGTGGACCATACACCCTCCTTTGACAGTGCCCGAAACTTCCAGAGGAAGTCCACGACCACCGCCGGAGAACAGGCCCTTAGGTTGACAGAGCGTAGGGCCGGGAATGTGGTGTGAACCGGGTTCCACAACCTGTGAGAGGGAGAGTGCCCGAAGTCGGCAAAGACCAGCGAGCGTATCTGCGAAGCGACGCCAAAAGTGTCGAACAATGTAAACAATGCCGCATTCAGAGAGTCCTCTGTGTGTGTGTTGTCCGTAACCTCCAAGCGTAGCCGATTGCGTTGATAATTGTCGTTGTTATGCGGGCGTTTGGCATCACAAATTTTGAAGCCGGTCCTATCCGTTCTGGAAACGAAAATTTGCGTGCATTGTTCGATCACATAACGGAGAGACGGCGGAAAGATTAGAATCCCTAGTTCAGCAAGTACGATGGGGGTACTCGCGGAGATTTGGACATGGAAGACGGCAAGGGCCGGTGCGTCGATGGCGTATAAGATCGAGGCAGCGAAGAGGTAAGGGCATATGAGAACCACCCTCCGGAGGCAAGGTAGTCGATATCGGACTGCTGTGGCAGGCTCAAGTATTGCAGGCGGCGTTGGATCGGATGGATATCTCCATACAAAGTCGCTTCCCGAAACCTCCAAAGCCTCCAAATGCTGAGCATGTGCAAGGATACTGACGATATGTTCCGGGGACAGAGGTTGGTGCCCAGAGGAAACCTTGAGATCCTTGAGGTCGATGATCAATACCCGAAGTGTTGAGAAGAAGGCGGGAGGATGGGGTATAACGATACGGTGAACCTGCAGTCTGCGGAGGCGAGGATGCAGTTCTCCGGATAGTCCCAAGTCAAACCACTGCTCGGAGTCACCGCGATACGGACTGCCTCGTATAGCAGGATACGGCAGCACCTTGATGGATTCGAGTGCTCGGAGCGCGACCTGAAAAAGTGGTTTAATCGAGGGCAGGACGTCGAAGCGGAAATCTTCGGGGGTCTCGAGGGATCGAATGTGTGGCGCGAACGGGATGAGAAGCGACATTGCCGAGTCGTTAACGCTACCCTCTTCGCTGAAGATGACGTCGATGGTACACCCAATGGTTCGTGAAAGACGGTACTCGAGCGACTTCAAATCCCCCGTGATGCTAATCCTGCGCCATAGCCATGGGCTGGATTGACCAATGTCGTACCAGTGGCGACAAACAAGCATGAGCCTGACCCAGTGCATCTTAGTGTCGGGGCGGAATAGATCGCGATAGTTGTGGCGGTCACTACCGCGATACAACCCAGACACTTCATCATCGGATAACATTGCAAAGATGTCGGTAAGGAGATCTGCCGGCAGCCGGGTCATGGGACAGGACTTTAGATACACGTTTGCAAGTTTGCATAAATGGCAAAGAGGTTAAGACGTTGTGTAGACGAAGAAAATGAGTTTCGCGGTATTTTAGACGACACAGGTACGAGAACTTACTCGAGGGTTAGGCTTATCGGAGCCAGCCGTCCGGCTTAGAAGTCCTGCTCGTTCACAGTGCGTATTAGACATCTAATCACTATGGTTCGTGTCAGGTATATGCAAATAGATGATGTGTTCTAAAAAGATTCATACCTTGTCCGTTAGCTCCGCGTATCGAGGTTGTCGGTGGTCACGGCGTCGTCGCCAGCAGAAGCAACTGTTGGTCAACGACATCATCATCATCAGCACTCAGTACGAACCCGATTTCAAAAGATACGTGCCTATGATGATGGAGGATGAGTGTTTCAGCAGTATGGGAGGGAGGATGCGGAGTCGACGGTGGTGATGGTGGTGGTGGTGGAAGTCGAACCGGAACGAGTCCAGCAGCGCCGAGTCTGCTGTGATAGGCGCCTTACCGGGAAGAACAAAAGCGTAACAGTTTGTATAAGTACATACTTATACTGCGAACTGGAGCCCGAGTGGGTAAATAGAAAAAATAGCCGTTGCGAGATACGCAGATAAGCAAGCTTTCCCATGCATCCGACCAACAATTATGACCGACGCTCAACCACCGCATCCATCGCACGTCGCATCCCGCCCGTACTTCCACACGACCCTTCCGACATGAACACCCAATCGGACGACCGCCTCCAGGACTCGACCCTCCGGATGGTGGTGCACACCCAGCATCCTCAAACCGTAGCAGTAGAGGTGTATATGGACCTCGTCCAGCCGCGAACCCGCCTCGGCTCGCACCCGTACGCACTCCAGTAGCGCATCGAGCAGCTCGTGATCTCCATCCCTGTCCGAAGTTCCCTCGTGTATCGCTAGCATCCTGAAGTTGGGACACCGGGGAGCGTCTTGGCAGTCGTCGCTTTCGCGCTGCTCGGGCTGAAGCGCGATCAAGAGGTCGCGAGTCTTGGCCAAGGAGAACGGACCGAGGGCGAGCGATTCTAGGGATGGAAAGCTGTCCAGAAACCCCTGGTATGTATCCGACTTCGTTGATTCAGGTAAGGGCGCGAGCCTCAGGTGTCGCACTGTCGTCCATGCAAGAGCGCGAGTGAGGCAGCGGAGAGGGAGACTTGGGTCGGGGGGTTCCGGCAGGTGGTTGTAGTCGAACGCGACTGACGTGAATGGGCCATCGGTGGCGATACGCGGAGCCCGACGGGAAGGAGAGGCCAGCTTGAACTGGCGTGGAAGGCCGAGTTGATCATACGTAGGGATGCCGTGAAACGAAACGGACGACATGCGTTCGAGGAGAAAACGATAATGACGTGGTATGGCGGACAAGAACGCGCGTTCGAAGCGGTCAATGGGAACTAGTATGCGTAGGTCGACGTGTACTAGGATATCGTCCGGCAACCTGAACTCGGATAAGAGGTCCGTGGCCAGCCCCAGTGTTCCGTGAAAGACGAATGTGCGGAGGATGGGGCAGCAACCTCGTGCGAAGCTTGACACGACAATGACCCCTCTGCATGCGCAGTCTCCGACAGATGATCGCTCGCCAGAAGATAAACCTCCTCTAGAGAGGGGTTATTTTGGAGCATTTTGAGGACCTCCCGCGCCGAAATTGCACCCCATGCCAGTGGGATGCTCGGAGAGCTGCATAGCTTGAGCACTCGTAACGAGGGCCAGAACTTCGAAGGAGGGGGCAAACGTACGTGCCTGACAGCAAGGGAGCGAAGGTAAGGATGCCTGGCCTCCGTTAAGCTCGGGTCGATCCAGTGCTGCGGCGTCACGCTCCTCCGCATAGGCATGATGGAGATATCTCGAAGTGCAGGCAACCCTTCCTGAAACAGCGGCTCGATGAGGTGGAATTCATCCGTGGAGAGATCGACGAATAGTGAACGGATGCGACCGGCATGAGGTACGACAAGGGATGTCGCGTCCCCGCACAAGCTCCGATTCCCGCTTGGAGAATCTGGGTAAATGTCGTTTGACTCGTTTCTGCGTAGACGGGAGACAACGACGTTGATCATGCATCCCCGCGAGCATTGAAGGTATAGGGAGATCACGTCGACTGGCTCCGTGGTATCGACGATACACCAGAACTCTGCCGTCGTGGAGATGATGGCGTGCCAATCTTTGCAGACGAGTATGAGTTTTGCGAGGCCGAGCCCGCGAAGACAGTCATAGAAGGGGTGCCAGGACTCGGCGACATCGAAGTGGGAAAATATCTCGAGAAGGAGCTCCAGTGGCAGGTGTTCGAGGGAGGAGATTTGCCGTCCATCGGCAAGGCCTCGGTTCGCATCGTGTAATTGCCCCCCCCTGAGCGAAATCCCTCGAACTTAGGCTATCTACAACCAGTCATCAGCGTACGAAAAGGGCCAATGTCAGTACAGACAAGCACGAATGAGCACTGGAGCATACCCATTCTTCATTGCTCACGCCAGTAGGGCGATAATGTCTTGAATGTACAAGCGGGTTATAGATGAGGAGAGTCCGGATCTGGAGTCCAACGACGCCACTGTTATAGTAGCTTCAGAATGCAACAGAGGCGGCAAGCGACGTGTCCGATCGTGAAGCTTGAAGATGCGATGACAAGCCCACGTTGTCGCCCAGGTTCTACCGGCAGAGCAGCCCTATCAGTAAGTAGAGACTAAAAGAGCCCTGTAGTAGACGGTAATGGTGTCAGCGGCGAGGCAGAGACAATATCAAGCCGTTTGTTTGGACCTGTTTCGACTGCGGCGCGTCGAACCGTTGGTTGCCAACGCTTTCAGTGGCTGCTGCGGGCGCCAATATGGTCCAGATTCAGATCTGCGCTAACACGTCATGTCATCCCTCAACAACCTCCTCTTCCTGAGTCTAACTCTGCAGCATTCGTCCGCGCAATGCTACCCATGTGTTATGCCATGTGGTGAGTGAAACTGAGTCTAACGCGCGCGCGAACTACAGGGGGCAAGCAACATGCGATACCCATACAAGACGCACTTTGGATAGCGAGAAAAAAACAACAGAACCATGATACCAATCGTGGACACTAAGGTATATATGATATGGTGATATATGTACGCATGTATGGAATGGGAGGCAGCGAAACGATCACGAGATGGACGGCAGCGACGACGAGAGAAAGGGGGAGAGAGAAAGAAACAAGGAAACAAAACAAACGACAAACCAGATACAATAAGATAGGACACGGATACTCGACATGTAGTGCGTTTTGTCGTCGCGGCAGGGAACCCCCCTTCTACATCCAAACCAACCCTCCCAGCCAGCCAACCAATCAACCGACCAGAAGAGTACTAGCAATGCCCAGCGAAACCTATATGCGATGTGTGCGAGATGTATGTGGATCCGAAGTGGTGTATATGGATATGGATATGGATGTGTATGTGTATATCTCCCAGTCCGACCGCCTGAACCGACCAGATATTAACAGAGACAGACTCCCGTAAGCCAAGCAGAGCCTGTACATTACCTTACATCAACCCCAAACAAGATCACCATCATCTACCCCGCTCCCTTCATGTCGACCCAACCGCCACCTTCTTTCCAGGGTCCGAATCCGCCCTCGAGATCGATCCCCTCGCGCTCCCAGTCCCCTGTGACTGGGCGGAGTACGCCCTCGGCTTCGCGCTCGAGTGCCCGTTCACGCCCAACGTCCCAGCGGCGCCGACGGCCGAGTCGTCTACAAACGTCTCGACATCTAGCCCACCCCGCGTGCACGCCTGCGCCCGGACCTGAGCTTTCGGGCTAGTCGCACCGCTCGATTCCCCTGAGTCAGCATGTACGCCTCCCGAGCTTTCCTTGTCCTGGTGTACGTTGCCGTTGGTCAACGCCGCGCTGTCATCCCGCTCGCGCAAGATCTCGTTCGCGAGCCCGCTCGATCGTTGCGCCTGCGCCTGCGCCTGTCCTTCACCCTGCGGCGGCGGCACCCACGGGAAGTATCCTCCCGGCTCCTCGCGTGTCATCGGCGGGAAGTACCCTCCATCCTGTTCGCCCTGAGGCTGAGGCTGAGGATGCTGCTGGTGGTGCTGCGTGTACCCATGCGAGTAATACTGGCCAGGATGAACGGGCGCACCGACTGCGGGGTTGATGAACGGGTTCGCGCCGGAGCCCGGCCGGCCCCACATCGCTCCAGGGGACATGGTCACCCCGGGGGAGAACGGCGTGTACGACGCCATGACGTGCCGCATGTGCTCGTACATGCCCATCCCCGGTTGGGGCTCAGGCGTTGGGGCTGCTGGGGAGGGTAGCCCGGGCGAAGGCTGGGGGAGGAAGGTGAAGGAGGGCATACTTGGGGTGATTGGAGGTAGACCATGAGGGGTCATCATCTGCATGCCCATAATGAAAGGGTGATGGAGCGGACTCATCGGGTGCCCATGCATGTGCGGAGAAGGATATGGTGGCGAGAGTGTGTGCGAGGAAGGGACGGGGAACGCAGTCACTGGTGGTGGGGGTGGGAGGGCAATCGGACCGGGGTGTGCTGGATGATGGTGTTGTTGTTGGGGCGTCGGGTGTGATCGAGAAGAGGACGACGCAGGCGAGGTCGCCTGAGGTGCGGATTGAGCTGACGCCCGGGCTGGAGGAGTGACCTGGCTCTGTGTGGAGAGCACGGGCTGCGAAGACGAACCCGACGCAGGCTTTGACGATATTACCGCGCCCTCCTGCGCATGCTGAGCGGAGGGCATCGCCTGCAGTGGCGTTTCGCCTGCCTCGTCTCCGTTCCGCTTTCCATTCAACTCGGGGTGCGGCATCTGCTGGGAATAAAGCTGAGACTGAGCGTACGCCTGTTCTATGGGCATCGAATACATGTCCATCGCAGGCCCACCTGAGCCTGCGCTCATTCTCTGATATGTACCCAGGTCGTACACCTCATACGGCGTCGTCGGTCCTGAGTGCAAGAAGTCGAATGTATACGGCGACTGAATGGGAGGCGGGATCGGTATATGCGTCGGATGGCTCGGATGCCGCGCGAACTGGGGCTGCGTCGGCGATTGGACCTGTGCGTGCTGGTGGGGAGGGGATGTCACAGCAAGCTTCTCCGCGAGCTGCGCCGCAAGGACCGCTTCCTGATCCGCGCTCGAAATAGACGTTGATGTCGAGGACTCCGCGCCGTACGATGTGTATCCCGCCCCATGCTCACTGGAACGTCGGGAGCCGAGCAGCGAGCCTGCGACCACCCGTGGATGATCTACAGAAGACTGGAGCAGCTCTCGAGCGAGGGACGACGCCCGCGACAGCGACGCCTGCTGGGCAGGATTATGGGCAAAGGGCGATCCATGGGGATGCGTTGGACCATTCGAGAATGCGGAGGATGCAGTGGGACCAACGAGGGGAGCAGACGAGCTTGCAGGAGGGGCGAATTTGTCGAAGTGGACCTTGAGCGGGCGGCCGTTGTACTCGTACCTGGCATCGATCGCGTAAGAGGGTCAGCATGTGCTTTTTCGGTGCTGATGGCCAGGAACGAGATGACACATGAAGAGCGTAGAGGATGCGCCCGTGGACGTAACTCGCGGACCAATCCAGGTCGCCGGTCCCGTCTACCTGGGACCTGGGAATCTGGAAGGCAGCGGCCACCACGCGTAGGAACTACGGTAGGTTCGCTGGGTAGGGTTCCGCACGTAACGTTCGTTCCCTGCGAACACTGGCCGTTCGTTCCCTGCGAACACTGGCCTGGAACGGATCTCGCGATACCGAAAAGAAGCGTCCACGCAGGACAGGCTGGACTGAACCGCTTTACGATAGGTGCAGATCATGTCTTACTTGTTTGTTGATCGATGACAGTGACGTATGGCACGCATACAATCCACAGCGGCAGCCCGAATGCCAAAAGTACGAGGCCCGACACTCACCCGTTGAACATGCGCACGGCCCGCTCGGCGTCTGCCTCGGTCGAGAAACTCACCGTCCCAAACCCTCTTGAGCGCCCATCGGCGCCTAGTGCAACATCCGCCCGCTGAACCGCGCCCGCTTGTCGAAACAAGTCCTTGAGATCTTGCCACTGTATGTGGAACGGCAACTACGCGCGCCCGCATCCAAACATCAACTTTCCGCATTGGTATCCTGTCAAGACAGCACTTACGTTCCCAACAAACAAATTCCTCGTTGGCTGCGCCCCGTCTGTCCCAGGGCGTGACCCCTCCTCTTCCCCTGCTCCAAACGAGGCCAGCCCCGTGAACCTCCCGCCCGTCCCGCCCATTGACGGCGCAGGGGATGCGAGGCTAGCGCCACTGGCTGGCGTCCCTGCCCCGTTAGAACCGAGCGCCGCGGAGGCATGCACGGGCACGGGCGAGATGCTGCCCACAAGCGATGGCGTCCCGAACACGCCCACCCCACCCAGCGCACCGGCAGCGGCAGCGGCGGCAGCAGCAGCCAGCGGCACGCCAGCCATACCCACGAGGCCGCCGTACCCCACGACGTCCTCGCCCATCCTGTCTGGACGGACCTCGAGCGTGCGCGTCTGCCACGTGTATCCGTTGAACATATCGATGGCGCGGCCCGCGTCCTCCGCAGTGGCGAGGAGGACAGTACCGTACCCGCGCGAGCGGTTGTCTGGCCCAAGGGAGACGTCCGCGCGCAGGACCGTGCCAGCGCGGCGGAAGAGGTCTTTGAGGTCTTGCCAGCGCACACGGTACGGGAGCTGGATATATGCGTTAGAAATATCCGTGGTTAGCATTGGATGGGAGAATAGATAGGCCGGGGATATCGGGTAAATGGCGCGAAACGCTTAGAATGGGAGTTTCGTCACCAAACCACAACTCGGGATTGGTAGCTTTGCATTGGACTGAATGCTCCCCCAATCGGCCCACGTCAAGTACTTGCGCGCACCGCAACAACGCTTCATCCATCTTCGCTAATGCGTCGTTTTTGCGCGCGGCTGATCCTTGCTTGGCAAACAGCGTACACGCAGCGAACGACAGCTGTACTCACTGCTTCGTAACTATATGCTGGGACACAAGACCAAATCTTGTTTTCCAACCCTTACCTATGCAGTATTCGAGGAATACGCACCATCGGCGCGTACGCTCGCACTGATCCCGAATAACCGCGCATCGGGGATTACACCTCCCGTGGACGCCTCCCAGTAACACCGGATTTGCGTCCAGTTTGGTTGTCACCGCGCTCATGCGGCTCGGATGCTTAGTATCACGGGAAGTGACGGCAAGGATCCACGACGGGTCTCATAGCATCCAGCTGTGATCGAGAAGCAGATACCTTCACCCACATTACTCAATCAGTAGACGTTAAGGAACGGTGTTCGCCGCGCGGAAGGCCCTCGCTTAATATCCACTGACGAGAACATTGAAGTGGAGCTATTATCTCACGTCTAGTTCGAGGGAGGACCCTCGGCTGAGAGAAACAAGAAATGGGGTGCACGGCAAGCCGCCGGCCGGAACAACAAAGTTTGCATTTCACGCTCGAAGTGACGGCGCGCCGACGGTCCCAAAAGATGCGTGCCCCTCGCCTTCGCCTTCACCTTCGCCTTCGTTCGGCTGAAGCAAGGGACTAGGAGCCTCACAGAACCCATGCGAAAGAAGCCGAGAGATCTGAGAGCCAAACAGGAACGGGACTTACGTTTCCTACGAAGAGCTGCGTGCGTGTGTCGCGCGGCGGGTTCGTGGTGCGCGCGGACGAGCCGCTCGACGCCATGGCCATCTGGATGACGGCCTCGATGTCGTCGTTGGTCGGGCCGGATCCCGCGGCGGGCGAGTGTGAAGAGGACCGAGCCTGGCCGCCGGCAGAGAGGGACGGCCCAGGCTTGTCGCTTGGGTGAGCGGAAGAGGGTGCTCGTGTGGGTGCGAGCGAGGACCGTGCTGAGGATGAAGAAGTAGATGGGTGCGAATGGGATGGAGGGGGAGGGGGAGGAGACGATTGGGCGGATGTAGAAGAGGGGTGCGAGGAGGAGGGTCCGCTAGAACACGGGTGGGGCTGGAGGAAGGGAGGCTGAGGAATGGAGGCCTGCGATGGGGAGGCGGAGGACAGATGAAGGCTGGACGCATGCTAGAGATGTGCAAAGCGGACGTGAGAGTTCGTGGAGGCGTGATACGCACCAGATACGTATTGAGTCGGGGGAACAGAGCGGATGAGGAGAAGTTAGAGGCGGGGCAATGGGGGGAGAGCGGTAAGTCGAACGCAGACAAGAGGAATGCATCTAGAACGAACAGAGACACACACCGAATTGGCTAGTGACGGGCCTGCCATTTCAAGATCGATGGCGGAAGTCGTGGTTGCGGCGAGAGAGACGGTAGCTGGCGGCGGACAAGGAAGACGGGGGCGGCTCGTCTGCGGCTCGCCGCGGTCGGGGGGTAGTCGGCGCCGTGCTGGCAGGCTAGAGTTGGGCAGAAGGAGGGTGTGGGAGGGAGAGAGGGCGCACGGGCGGAGAGTGCTGGGGGAGTGGAGGTTGGTCGTGGCGGTGTGCAAACCGAGGTCTGCGAGGCGCGTTCGCGGCGTTTGGCTGCCACTCAACGCACTCCACTTCCTCCACCTCGCTTGCTATTTTCCACCCACGTGAAATGACGTCACGCACCCCGTTGTCAGGCTCCTTGGCATCTCATCCACTTGCGTACCACTGCATTCCACAGCGCACCCGTCTTGTTCGGGGGGGAGCTCCTTCGTGGCGGGACTTGATCGTGGCCAAAACAGACTATACCAGACATCGAGGCAAGGCTCAAACACGGGGGCGTTGTACATAATGACGCTGTAAGCTGCCATCAGAACCCTGAAATCATCGTTGACGTCATTTTGGGTTTATCGAACTACCAGCCGCAGTTCATAGAAAGCATCGTGCGAGAGCAAGCAGGATGGATGCGTCGCGTGAACCACCTCCTTGACTACCTCAGAAGAGAGTCCGAAATAGAACATTCTCTTCTACCTTGAATGGTATTGAGCGATAGACTCGCCGCACTTGCCAACTGCCAATGCCCGTAAGTGGTCAAGGATGCTGCGGCGAGGTGTTGTTGCAGAATCGCACTTGAGGATGTGCAAGAGGCAAGCAGCCATGACATAGTGAAGAAGATCTACAGTACAGTACTTGTACAAGAACATGCCACAATCAATAACGGATAAACATAACGCACAGAGGCATGAACGCCATGACAGATGAAGGAACAATGACGACACCACTCCCGAGGGTGATTACACCTCCTGTGACACGTCGCTCTTGCGACCCTTGCTCGTCTTCGACGGAAGAAGCTGAGGAAGCAGAAGCAGTCAGAACAGCTCTAACTCAAACGAGATAAGCGTGTGGCTCACCTCGGGGTTGATGTGTGGTACGACGCCACCCTGTGAGATAACGACATCGCCAAGGAGCTTGTTCAGCCTACGTGGGACCGATTCAGGTCAGTACCCAGCTTCCCGAAGACGAAGGACGAGGTACGCACTCCTCGTCGTTCCGGATCGCAAGCTGCAGATGACGGGGCACGATACGCTGCTTCTTGTTGTCCCGTGCCGCGTTGCCCGCGAGCTCGAGGATTTCAGCGGCGAGGTACTCGAGAACTGCCGCGAGGTAGACTGTACACATCGTCTACTATGAGCTACATGGATGCGCTCGCACATTCAAAAGAAACTCACCAGGCGCGCCAGCACCGACGCGCTGAGCGTAGTTGCCGCGCTTCAGGAGACGGTGGACACGACCGACAGGGAACTGGAGACCCGCCTTCGCGGAGCGGGACTGGCCCTTGCCGGCTGCCTCGCCAGCAGCCTTGCCGGACTTGGACTTGCCGCTGCCCTTGCCAGACATTTGGTTGGTTGAGTGTTGGTAAGTGGAGAAAGGGGGTGGTGGTGGTGGGCGAGAGTGAAGTTGGATGTCTGGGTGGAGCGAGAGGCGGCCTTAAGTATCCCCGTCGAGCGCTATACAGGCCACCACAAAACGATTGACTCACCACAAAGGACGAAGGACGCGACGGAGCAGCGAGGGGAGAAACGCAGGGGGGATGCAAAGGCCACACGGTCCGAACGCGAGCCCTTTTTATACGACGCGCTCCCAAAGCGCGTGATCGCGACGCGTTTGTTGAATGCATTCAACAAACGCGCCGTCACGCATCACGTGCCATCCAAACGCGCGTGACACGCGTCTCCCCGCCAAACAGGGGCACACAACCATGGCGCTCCTTTATAAGCGGCCCATCCCTCGCGCGACCCGCCTCTCGAGAACCACCACCACCCCTCGACCTTTCTACGCCCTCTCACTCACATATACACCTGCGAAGCTCATACGCTTGTCAGGCTTACGCAAATCCGCACTCAAACACTCGATTTTAACCCGACTTAGCTGCAATGGCACCGAAGCCCGCGTCGACTGCTGGCAAGGCCCCCGCGTCCACCGCCTCAAAGGCCCCCGCGAAGACCACCGCGGAGGGTGCTGCGAAGGGCGCGAAGAAGACCGCCAAGGCGGCGGCTGGCGGCGCCGGTGGGGAGGGGGAGAAGAAGAAGCGCAGGAAGGGCCGCAAGGAGACGTACTCGTCTTACATCTACAAGGGTGAGTCGCGTTTTGAGGTCGATATTCATGGCCGAACGTCGAAGATCAACCGTGAGACGTGGTCTTGCCGCATGGTTGGTTCGAGTTTGGGTCTGCACTGGGGTTGGTTTCGCATTTGAGGCTTTTGCTGACGAGTTTTCGCGCGATAGTGCTCAAGCAGGTGCACCCTGATACGGGTATCTCGAACAAGGCAATGGCCATCCTGAACTCGTTCGTGAACGACATTTTCGAGCGCATTGCTACCGAAGCATCTAGTACGTGTGCCACCCACTCCAGTGTGTACTTTGATCACTGACCTCCACCGTCTCAGAGCTCGCGTCGTACTCTAAGAAGTCGACAATCTCGTCACGCGAGATCCAGACGGCCGTCCGCCTGATCCTTCCTGGTGAGCTCGCCAAGCACGCCATCTCAGAGGGCACCAAGTCCGTCACCAAGGTTCGTCGCTTCAACCCTTATCTTGCCCCTTTGCACGTTTTGACCCCTACCTCTAGTTCTCAAGCGCAGGAGCCAAGTAGGCGCGCCGTTTCCATATCTTGTGTGCCGTATCATGGTCGTTGGATCTGTACAACGTCGCATGCTTTGGTGAGGAGGCAGTTGGTAGGCTCGACGTTATTGTATCTCTGTCTCTGGTCTTTATCTTCCGGTCCGCGCGTTGGTGAGAGTGCCCGGCTTATCCCTGTATTGTATGATCTCTACTCTCATGTTCTCATGTCGTCTTTGTTTCCTACCTGTCTATGGTACTATGCCAATGGAGAGCAATGCATTACATGCATGCAAATATTGGGACGTGTGGGCATGATTTCGGAATCCGTTGCGATAGTATTGAACGCCTAAGGTACGCGCAGCATGCTGCGGTTCGCGCAGTCATTCATGATAGTCATAAGGTGTTCCATGCCAATTCGCCTCCGACGACTACGTTACAGCAGGATGAGGATGGCTAGGACTACTCGCTGCAAGCTGATGTGGCCCATGCATTCACTATGTAAGTACATTATTACGGGCTGTGGCTATCGCGTACAATGTTCTCTCGTCCTTCTCTTCCGGCGTAGCATGCAGCGCGGCGTTCATCTCCGTTACAAGGATGTTTTTTGACGGTTGCTTCATATCAATCCTCGTGCATCCTCCCTACACGGTCTTTGTATCGGTCACTGGGGCGTTCTGCCACAATCTAGGCTATCTTTGCGACCTTCATCTTCACCGCGGCTACCGAGCAGTCCATTATAGAAGGCAGTCTCGTCAATGCTGACCAAAACCATAACGCTACCCCGGTCCAGGTCCACTGTTATCCTACCACGCGAGACTTCCGAGCGCAGTTCCGATAAGACACATATCCCCCTTGACACTTTGTGCTTTTCCACAATGAATCTACGTCCGGGAGCCCGGAGAACGTGTCTGCCAGCACCATAGGCCAAGATCGATATGGTGGTCATAATACATAATGTCAAGAGAGCCGTCATTATAAACTCGCACTACATCCACGCAGGCCAATGGACGTTGCGCTCGGAGCTATCACGGCAGCCCGATGGGAGCCGGTGCACCCAAAGCAAGTCATCCGGGCACCGCTCCGCACACTCCAGCAGCGTGAAGTCCTCGACGAGCCCCCACAGCCCCTCCGCCAGCTCCAGCATGCTGGACGGCAGCGGCCAGTAGAACCCGACGACCAGCCGGCGCACCGGATACCCCGCCTCCCCGCGCGACAGCAGCACGTCATACAGCTGTACGACGTGCTCCTCGCGGTGACGTAAACGCACAGCGTGCGGAGGCGGGGACACGGAATCACGAAGTCGTCGCGCACCTCGAGTGCGCGAAGCGGCTCCCAGTGGTCCTTGAAGTTCTCGGGGTTGTCCTGGGCGAGCGGAAAGAGCCCAAGGACGAGCGTGGCGAGGTGTGGGAAGGAACTAAGGAGTGAGCACGGCTCACCCAACAGCACCGTCGCCATCGGCACGACCCAAAGCTCGTGGACCCGCGTGAGGCGGGGTGCGCTCCGGATGCCGTTCCTGAGGCATGCGCGTGCGGACTGGGTGGTGACGTTGCTAAAGCGGTAGCGTGTCCCGGGCATCTGGAAGTCGACCCGGACGCCGCACTGGTGGGGCAGGGCGGTGGCCATGAACGAGAAGCACTCGGATTCGATGCCGTTCGGTTCACTGGTATAGAACCCCGCTGAGGTCTGATCCACGTCAGCTGCGCCGAGGTAAATGGAGGTGAAAGGTGTGTCGAAAGGGAGGGAGTTGAAGACTCTTCCAAGCTCGTGGGGCAGGATCGTGGCGAGTCGAATGAGGCAGTCGGAGGGGAACTGTAGGTGGGGGAGGATGGCACGGCGGAAGCGAGGTCCAATGTAAGGAAGATGGTGAATTTCGGTACGATCAAAAAGGGTTTCCTCGTTTGAAAACTTGCGTAAACGTTGGAGTTGCAAAAGGGCGACCACCAGACCGTCAGGCAAGCCTTTGAGGCGCGCGAGATGGAGTACTTGAAGATTGGGACAACGGGAGAGGAATAGAACGAAATTCAAGAAGGTGAAGGGGCTGGCGTTGTGAGTAGTCATAGTTGATCCATTGAGTATGAGATGAGTCAAGGATGGGAAGTCGTTCGAGGGGATGAAAAGGAAGTTCTCCATAAACAGTGACTTCAGCTTCGGTGTGCAGCCGCGGAACAGCGGACCAATTGCGCCGACGCTGTCCGCATTGCCGTCCAGGAGCCTCAGCTGGCACGTTTGCAAGCTCTCTCCAGGGAAGTCCACCAGGTCCCGGAGAATTACGGCCAAAATTTCAACGTGAAATTCGCATATGCGATGTCCTTCACTTCGCAGAAGCTCCAAGAAGGTAGGGTTGAGTTCATAGAACCGACGTATTCTATCGGGGTGAGGCAGCGGATGGTGCCAGTGAGCATTATGGGAGTGGAAATTGTCGCCAATGTGTGCATCAAGTGAGCCACTAGCTGGTCTGTATGTCGAGGAAATGGAGAAGGCGCGAGAGTCTCGGTTATCGAGTGTACCCCACAGAAAGGAAGAACTGGTAGCGACAGATCGCCAGCGGCTACACCGTGACACGTCCAACAGGAGCAGAAGGTCGGCCAAGGGCGCAATAGCGTGCGGTCCGAAGTCGCGCAAGAGGCTGCCAGGTTGACCGCATCGGTGGGGAGGACTAGGTACGAGGGAAAAAATTCGACTCAAGATTTCTGGGGGAAGTTTGTTCGCGGGTCTCTAGCCGTTTCGAATGTGACGCAAAGTGGAGACCGCATGCAGTAGCGTCATCTCTATGGCGTCGGACTTGGGTAAGCACTTCAGTAACGTTTCAAGTATAGTTATACACCAAGTACACCTACTGTCGATGGATCCATGGGGCTATATGGGCAGGTAGGGACGGTAAGTAGAATGCTGCGGCTGGCCACCTACCAAGTAGAACTTGAAAGCGGCGCACCTTGCTCCGTTTCTATTCGCGAGTTGCTCTAGGTCCACGATTTGCCCGGAAAGGAGTTTGACAAGCATGCATATACGATCGCCGCTCTCGGGTTGCTGAAGCATTGTGGAGAATGAGGGAGATAACAATTTCGAGTAGTATTGCACTGGGGAAGTTGGAGTTGAAGGCCGCACCAGCGTGACTGGCGAATGGCGCCTAGCAATGTCAAGCGCCTGGACCTTTGTGGAACCGGGCCCGGCCGGGTTGGGCCGGAAGTTGATCACGACCAGTTGACTCCTCCAACGTTGTCCATTGGCGCCATCTTAAATTCCTTATTGACCCTAAAAAGAACCCCCGTCATGCCGACAAGATTCTCCAAGGGTTTCGGGCGCTCTTCAACGCGCTCATCGCCACCGCCACATGGCCGGAAGAATTCCGCCGTGCCGTTACCGTTGTCATCCCCAAACCGAGTAAGCCTGATTACTCAAAGCTCAAGGCATACCGCCCCATCGTCCTCCTCAGCTGCACGGCTAAATGGCTCGAAAAAGTCATCAATAACCGCTTGCAGTTCGACCTCCACAAACATGGCATCCTCCATCCGTGCCAATTTGGCAGCGCTTGGCAGAAATCCACTGTCGACGCTGTCAACTTCCTCCAAACACACATCCGCGGCGGATGGAAACAGAACCTTGTCACGAGCATGCTCGGCTTTGACATCGCTCAGTTTTTCCCATCTGTCAATCATCGCCTCCTTGTCCAGCTGATGCGACGCTACGGCTTCCATCCATCATTCTGCAACTTTCTCACGTCGTACTTCCTCCCACGCTCATCGTCATTCATCTTCAATGGCGATCAGTCACCCAACTTTGATTGCCCACGGGTCGGTGTTGGACAGGGCTCGTCGCTCTCCCCAACCTTCTCCGCAGTCTACCTGTCCCCGGTACTCCACCTCATGCACAGTACTTTCACTGTCCAATCACAATACGCACTCCAGTTCTACGTTGACGACGGGAACCTACTCGCAACCTCGGAGTCCACGGACTCCAACAACGCCATACTCGGCATCGTCTTCCGTCAGCTTGAGCGTCACTTACAGCGCTTGGGCCTTGTCATCGAAAACGACAAAAATGAGCTCATTCATTTTCCACCCCCGGGCCGAACCTCTGACCCCCAGCGGTTCCTTCCTCTCCCTCTCCAAATCCGGCAGAACCTCACCGTCCAACCGTCCGAGCTTGTTAAACACCTCGGCTTCTTCCTCGACCCGAAACTCTCGTTCCGGGAACACGTTCGTATCTACGCCCAAAAGGCCAATGTTACAACCATGGCCTACCGCATGCTCGGAACGTCTATCCGTGGCATGCTCCCCATCCACCGCCGACTTCTTTACAAGTCGTGCATCCTCCCCATTATTACATACGGCTCCCCTGTTTGGTTTCGACCAATCAAGGGCAAGGCGCTTTGCGCCCCCCTCCAAAAGGTTCAGAATGTCGCTCTCCGTTGGATTACGGGCACGTTCTGCACCACACCCACCGCACTCCTCCCCATCATGGCGGGCGTCGAGCCAATCACATTGTACCTCAACAAACTCCGCCAGCGCTACCTCAACCGCATCCACACTTTGATGAGCTCCCACCCCATCAAGGCCCTATTCCCACACATGTACAGACGCACGGTTAATGCGCCGTTCATCCGCTTCTTCCCCCTCCCTGCCAAACCCGGCAGCGGAGTCTACCAATCAGGCATCTCTTCCCAAGATGATGTCCCACACCACGTCGACGACGGACCGGACGAACCCGTTCACCACACGGATACTCCGCTCTGCACGGACAACTTTGACCCCCTCAACTCGGAATGCCGTCCCGGCGACCGAGTCATCGATCTCTTCCACGATCGCATCACCCTCAACCTCTCTCATCCAAAAAAGGACGACGAGGATCTCCTCCAAGAATGGATCACCTCCTCCCTCCTTCCCCGCATACGGGAAGCTGAGTCAGATTTTCACACCCTCCACGCCTACACTGACGGCTCTGCCTCCTCCAAGGGCGGCAAGTCCAGCGCTGGTTTCATTCTCAACCACGGGCCTAACCAAATTGGCTCTGACGCCAAATGGTGCGGTCGGGCATTCTCCTACGACGCGGAGCGCCTCGGCTTTTTGTGGGCGCTCCTGGCCGCCACTGACGACCACCCCGAGTGGGATATCAACCACATCCACGTCTTCACGGACTCGGAATCGCTCGGACAAGCGTTCCTTGACGTCCGCGATGGCCACGAAACAACGCTAGATATCTGCAAAACTCTGCGGACTTGGTTCAAACGCTCCCCACGCAATAGACTTACGGTGTCTTGGACGCCAAGCCATGTGGGTATCCCCGGCAATGAAGCCGTCGACAAGCTCGTCGGTGACGTCAGACCACCTCGCTACACGGATCTGACAGAGCCCATTCCCACCTCCCACGCGTACCTCCGCGCTAAAATCACACGCGACCTCCACGCGGCAGATCTCCGCTCCCGTGTCAACCCACAAGACCCCTCCAAACTCTCCGCCAAAATGGGCAAGAGCCTACCCAAACCCGGAGGCATCCCATCAGAAGGGATTGTCCGCCACATTAAGACAATCACGCCGAACTCCAAATCTTGCTGGATTGTTCGGTTCAAGGACCACAGCGCGACACTTTTCAGTCGCTTCTGCCGCCTCATATCAGGCCACGCACCCACCGGTTCCTACCGTCGGCACTTGCGTGCCGCGCTGAATGAACCATGCCTCTGCCCATGCGGTTTTGATTGGGACTCCCCTGATCACTGCGGAAATAGCCTCCACTCCGTCGAGCACGTGCTCTACGAATGCCCGGCCTACACCCGCCGACCACGCCCCGGCCTCCTCGTCGACGGGGTTCCGACCCCGCCCGACTATCTAAGGGAACTTGATCCATTCCCTTGGATCCTCCGCTTCCTCCGGGACAACCCTTCCGCGCTCACCTTCGCGGACGTTCCCGAGGGAAACTCTCTCAACTCCCTCCTGGAGTTCGTCCACACCAAGGCCCCTCATCTGGCCTGGTTCGAGTTCCGTAACGACCCTGACGAGTTCTGCTCGGTCCTCCCTGACGACCACCCTCTCAACCACCACTACCTCTCAAACAGAGGTTCTTTCATCCAGAAGTTTGTACATGACTTCCGGGAAGCGCGCCTTTGGGCCACCACTTCTCTCAACCTCCACGTTCTCTGCCGGAACCTCGCGAACCGAATGAGATCGTATATCTCCCACCTTGTCTCACGTGGCCACTTCATGACCACACGCGACAAGCCTAACCCGGACCGGGCGAACTCCGCTGACTCCGCCCGCTCCTTCGACTCCTCCCCGGCGTGAATCACACGATCCGTGGTTCGCGCCAACCATTCCATTACTGGCTATGCCGTGGACCCACCCGGGCTGAGCCCGAGCGTCAAA